>SZWC01008054.1:84798-120862 GCA_023375785.1 Penium margaritaceum
CACACACACACACACACACACACACACACACACACATAGGCATTTTCACACCCTGTCTTATTTGAAAATGGGAAACTATGCCAAAATGTGTTTTGAAACTTGGGTCTAAAGTTTGATGACAATGGTTACTACGTAACCCAAAAATAGCACCGAGGAGTTATGGCTGCCCAAACCCAGGCAGTGCCTATAATAGTCCCTGGTGCCAACAGTGCCACACTAATATGAGATTTGGACCCTACGCAGAGTATCACGCTGCAGACACAATGGTACAGTCAGATCCAACACTGGACGCATGTAGACAGCATCTGTAGTGGCAGTGACCGCCGACGACCCGACCGCCGAGGAGGCCTGCCGATGGAGCTGAGCACGTCGCCGGAGGGAGGAGGCTCCAGCGAATTGTGTGTATGCCTCGGCATGCATCGGCTCCACCGGACGACACTCTAGCAACGTCGAGTCTCGCCGTCAATCATCTGCACACCAATGTACACAAGCCGGGAGGACACAACAGAGCACAATGAGAGATGCGAAAAAACCAACACTCTCCCATGACTCACAGACGTAGTGCACATGGGCGGGCAGTGACACATTCAACAGACAGACTCCCCCAGGGCACACAGAGACGCAGACCAGGACAAAGAGTGCAAGTCACAGACGCACGCCGACCGAACTCACAGCCTTCTTGAACGAGTCGTGCTTTAGTGCCTTGGTCAAGAAATCAGCTAGCTGATGTGTTGTCTCAACCCACACAATGCTGTCACAACCATCATGCAACAATGAATGCACAAAGTGATACACAATATTGATGTGCTTTGTGCGTGTGTGATGCACGCCGTCATTGTTGGCGATGGCCATGGCACCCTCATTGTCACAATGCAACATGATGGATGTGACAGACTGACGCAACTCGGAAAACTGACTACACAACCATACGCTCTCACATGCGCCTGAGCCATGTGCTACATACTCAGCCTCAGCAGTGGCGCGTGCAATGCACCCCTGCTTGCCATTGCGCCAGGATACAACCGTGCCACCAATCAGAAAGATCCAGCCTGTGCGGCTCTTACCGTCCAGACTGCCGACCCAGTCACTGTCGGTGTAGACCACCGCAACAACAGACGGTTGTCGTCAGAACATGAGACCTGGCCGTGGAGTTGAGATCTTGGCCTCGAACATAATGCAGTACTCGGATCTTGGCCTCGAAGTGGAGGTGACGCGGCTCCTGAGAGAAATGAGCTAGGAGGTTGACGACGAATGTTATCTGGGCACGTCGTCGTCGCCAGGAACATCAGTGACCCGATGACTCACAGATACGTGGTCACGTCAACTAGCTCCTCCACAACGGCTCGGTCAGAGTTCTTCAGCTTCACCTGGCCATCGGGTGACATGGGTGAGGATGCACTCGGCACGAGGGGCAGGTCCTCGGCGAAGCGAGTGGATAGAGTCTTTACATAGGTAGCCTGATGGATGTTCAAGATGCCCTGGGAGCGATCATGCTCGAGCTCCATGCTTAGGAAGACTCGGGCAGACCCGAGATCCTTCATCTGGTAAGCGGTGTGTAGCAGGTCCTTGACGCGCTGGATGGCAGCCACGTCCAGCGACGCAATGACGAGATCGTCGACGTAGACTAGGACTGCAGAGAAGGTCTGGCCTCCTGAGGTGATGAACAGTGCGGGGTCAGCAGTGCTGTGCAGGAGGCCGTCACGGAGGAGCGTGCGACTGATCTCCTAGTTCTAGCACTGAGGTAACTTCTTTAGGCCATAGAGGGCCTTCCGCAGCCGCCGGACCTTCCCAGTGCCGTCGTCAAAGCATTGAGGCTGTACCATGTTGAGCTCCTCATCCTCTAGCGAGCCATGGAGGAAAGCGTTGCTCACGTCCATCTGATGCAGCTCTCACCTGTGCTGGGCAACCAGGCTGAAGAGCGCTCGGCTAGTGGAGAATCGGCCAACTGGGGCAAAGATCTCATCGTAATCAACCCCAGGGACTTGAGCAAAGCCCTTAGTTGTGAGGTGGGCCTTGTACTTGTCCAAGGACCCGTCAGGCTTCTATTTGCGCCGGAAGACCCATGTGGCACCGATAGCCTTCCGACCTGGAGGGAGATCGACTAGGTCATACACGTGGTGCTGCCGGATAGCAGCGAGCTCACTTGCATAGGCAGCATCCCAATGTGCGGCCTCGGGGGAGGCTCGAGCCTTGCGTAGGGTGGCTGGGTCCTCTGGGCGTGCCGAGGAGCAGACTGTGAGGGCGTGTGCATCGCAAGTTCCAGGTGGGATGCGTGTGAGTGCGGCAGTGACGGCATGCCGATACTCCTGATGGAGCATGGCATATCCAAGTGCAGAGCTTGGGTGGAGGTCTGCAATGATGACCAAAGTGGTTAGGCCGAGGGCCTTGGTGCCAGGATTCCCACTCACTATTGTAGGAGCAGAAGAGACACGTGGGACGATGGGGAGCCGAGGTGCCATAGAACACGGTGTGACGGTCTGCGCACTCACTAACGGCCTGGGTCGGAGGTTTCGGCCTGGGCCACACATGTAGCGTGGTAGGGTAGGATATGGCACCGAGTCTGAGGTACTGGCGGAGGCGGACGAGGATGTTGATACAGAGGGACCAGCGGACGCGGACGGGTCTGCCGGCCTGGAAGGACCAGCAGACGCGAACGGGGCTGCCGGCCCGGAGGGGCCAGCGGACGCGGCTGGGGCTGCCGGCCCGGAAGGGCTTGCGAACGCGACAAGGGCTGTTGGCCCGGAGGGGCCAGCGGACGCGACTGGGGCTATTGGCCTGGAGGGGCCAGCGGACGCGACTAGGGCTGCCGGCCCGGAGGGGCCAGCGGATGCGACTAGTGCTACCTAACTGGAGGGGCCAGCGGACACGTCTGGGGCTACAGGCTTGGAGGGACCATGTGATGTGCCACTCGGAAGCGGCAGGACGGGGAACGGACTCACCAATCCTCCCCTGCAATGGGAGGGACATCGACAAGCCGAAGCAAACGAGGTCACGAGGAAACAGCTCCTCAAAGAAGAAGACATCACGGGACTTGATGATGTAGTGCCGGGAGGGATCTCAAAAGCGCCATGCTTTGGACTGATGGGAGACACTGAGGAATATGCAAGGACGCCCGCGGGGGGCGAGCTTGCCACCCTGCTACGAGACGGGCAGCCACATAATGGCCACGCAGCCCCAGACACGAGCCGGGCAGAGGTCAGTACGTAAACCGCACCAGTGCTGGTGCGACGTAGACTGGCGGGGAAGAGGTCCGTGGGGAATCCGATTCCACACCCACATGATGGAGGCCATGGCTTCGAAGTAGAAGCCATCAGAGAGGCCAGACTCAATCCGCATGGTGCGGACGGCATCAGCCATGGTGCGGTTCGACCGCTTGGAGACGTTGTTCTGGGCCGGTGCGTAAGGCTCAGACGTCTCGTGGTGGATACCGCGGGATGCGAGAAAATTTGTGGTCTCTCCCATGGTCTCGCCAGCACGATCGAAGCGAAAGCGGAGAAGAGACCGACCACACTCGCGCTCCGCACGGACAAGCCAGTTCCTAATGGTAGGAGAAATTTCGCTCTTCAGCCGAAGGCAAAAGACCCAGCGGTAGCGAGAGTAGTCGTCAGTGAGGGTGAGAACATAACATCCATGCTCCCCGATGGACTCAGTAGGGAAGATGACCTATGACATCAGAATGGACGAGGTCCAGAGGGGCGGATGCACGGGAGAATGAATGAGGGTAGGTGGACTGGTGCATCTTACCCTGAGCGTAATTAATGCACTCTGTGGGGTACGGCCAGCGGAAGGAGTCCGGGTCAAGGCCCTTGGCCGGCTGGGTTTCGGAGCATGCTATTGACGTGAGCAGAGTGGACGTGGCGGTACAAGAGACGTGTGTGCTACAGTGAGAGTGTGCTAGTGACAAAAACATGGCCTGTCAGGGTGGATGGGGAGGGGATGAAGGCACGGGAGGACAGATGAGGTAAGTGCCACAGGTTGCCATGAGCGGTGGCATGCAGAATAATTAGACCGGACGGACGTAATGACATAGTGCCAACTCCGTGCGAGTGTAGAACGTCCATGCTCATGCGGTCAAGGGCAGTGACGGTCATAAGGCTGAGCTCAAGACCTTGAACGAAGAGGACATCCTTCACGAAGACATCACCAGCAGGACCACAAAAATGAACGATGCTAACGCCACGGACAGATAACACATGTCCGGAGCCCGTCCGGACACCGGACACATCGCCAACAGGACTAAGCACACTAAAGGCCTTGCGAGAGGCGGTCATGTGATGCGTGGCCTCGGAGTCGATCATCCAGGTCTCAGCAGAGTCCCGGACCGGAGTCGCCAAATCACTAACAATCACATGGCAGCAAGCAAGAGACGCGGATGCGGTGGACGGTGGCGCGAACCGAGACTGCCAATCACCAAGCCATGCGTCGTCATCATAGAGAGGGGCAGAAGAGAGCACGGGAGATGATGAGGCAGACGAGGAAGTAGGGCACGACCGTAGCTTAGTCTCAATCATGCAGGGACAGACGGGCAGGAGGTGATGCAACTCACACTTCCCTGGGAGGAGGGCGAGGCAGGCCGAGCTGGAGCGCAATGAACTGCTCCAATTGACGCTCACGGGTGGACGGTCCGAGAGTGTAGACTGAGTGCGGAGTGACAGTGCAGGAGCCCGGATAGGAGGATTGCACCGGAGATGGAAACAGAGGCACCGACGGCTGTAGATGATGCTGCTACAGAAGTGGCGACGGCGGGACTAGTGTCACTGTCGGAGGAGTGGAGCTGCTGGACAGGGTGGAGGCATCAGGGCCGGCAAAAGCTACGTCGGTAGAGGCAAGATGGCGCTCATGCTGGCGATGCATGGTGGCAATGACGTACGCCTCGTCCGTCGGTAACGGGCATGTGTACCACCCATGTCCTAGCTGGCCACAGTTGTGGCAGACCGAGCCACCACCACTAGACCCGGTCGACTGCTGCTGTTGGTGAGGGTCCTTGCCCTTCTTGCGCTTGCGTTTCTTCTTCGCTGACAACAAGGAGCTGGTGGATGCAGCTATTGCGAGTGAAGCAACGGCCAGGGAGGTGACGGCAGGGGAGACGAGGTCCTCTGTATGCTGGATGCGGGTCTCCAGACGAGCTTCCTCAATCTTGAGAAAGAGCTCGTATGCCCAAGGCACGAGGGTGCCCTGGGCCGCCATAGTGGAGAGGATGCCATGGGTGTAGTAGACCAAGATGCGACGCACGCGTCGACGGCACCGCGCTTGATGGTGAGGAGTGCGGCAAAATGGGGTGGAGCAGTGGTGCCTAGGTGAGGAAGGATGTCCTCAGTCTGCTGCCAGTAAGAGGTGACTGTCTCGGTCTTCCCCATGTGCAGGGAGTTGAACTCCTACAGTAGACGGCTGGTCTCAGCCTCGCTGGATAGGCGATGGGGAAGGGTGAGGATGTGCCATACAGTTGCAGGGTCTGGCTTCCCGCCAGTGGTGAAGTCGCCGAGGAAGGGCTCTATGGCTAGGCGGGACGTCGGAGGAGCGACTGAGACGAGGGCGCGTACGGCGCAACCAGCATCATACAGCTGGTCGGCCTGGGTGGAGTTGTACGGAAGAGTGTAGTATGCCCATAGACCCTCACCCTGTGTCCAGATGTAGAAGCTGAGCTCCCAGCTCCGGAACTGCTTGCCGGCCTGAAGCAACGGGGCGGGGTCTCAATGTCCTTTGTCCTGCGGCCGGCATCCGGAGTGGGGTCCACGAGTGAAGTCACTGTCTACCACTGGCGCTAAGTCTGCTGTTGCGCCAGGTAATGCGTGGCAGTAGACATGGTGGGGCTAGCATGCCCAGGAGGAAGGAAAGGCGGCAGGGCATTGGTACGAGTGTGTGATGCCAGTGGCTACAGTATTGTAAGTTGCTACGTTAGTGCGGCAAGCTGTTGCTGAATGACGGCCAGGGGGTCGGAGGCGCCGGCAACGAAGCCTGTGGACTACTGCTACATCTGTTGCTTCTACTGCTGCTACTATTGTTGCTCCTCCTATTGTTACTACTGCTGCTACTACTACTGCTACTGCTACTGTAGCAATTGCAACTGCTGCAAGAAAGGAGGATTGGGGTTCCCCCCAACAGATGAGGATCCCTCCCCACTGGGGTTGTTAGCCATCGTCGTTTTGTTGCGTCTCCTTGTTTCCCTTTTGTATGTTTTTTTGTGTGCAGTTGATGTCAGTAGTCACGTCAGCAATGATGTCAGCCTAGGATGGCTGACATCAACAGCTACTGTTGCGTTCTCTACAGGGTTGCTATTGTGGATTGTTTCATTTTATGACATCAGCGGTGACGTTAGCAGTAACATCAGCTGAGGACTGCTGACATCAGTAGCGGCTATTGTTAGAGCTGCTAGTGTGTCAGCTACAGGGCAACTACTACTGCTCCTACATCTGTTGCTACTACCGTTGCTATTGTTGCTGCTGCTTATCTGCTGTTGTAGCTGCTGCTATTGCTGGTGCTGTTGCGGCTATTGGTATAGCAGCGACTACTGATACTGTTGCAATTGTTGCTGTTGCTACTACTACTACTCCTGCAGCTACTGTTGTAGCAGTAGCTGCTACTACTGCTACTGTTGATGCTGCCACTAAGCTACTGCGTGCTATTGCGGCTGCTGTAGCTGGTCTGGCGGCTTCGGTGGTGGCTACAACCACTGCAAGGCCACTTCTAGGGTTGGGGTTTTTTTGTGTTCCCTGTTTTTTTCCTATGTTCGTCACAACAAACTCACTGTTCGTTGTGAGCAGCGAGCTGCGAGCAGCGAGCTGCAAGCAGCGAGCTGCGAGTAGCAAGCTTGTTGCTTGCTACTTGTTGCTCGCTGCTCTCTACGAGCAATGAGCTCGTTGCTTGCAGCTTGCTGCTCGCTACGAGTAGTGAGCGCGTTGCTCGCTATGAGTAGCAGTCTACGAGTGGCTGCAGCTACTGCTACTGCTGGCCGCTACTATAGCTGCTGCTATTGGCTGCTACTGGCTGCTGTAGATTGCTACTCGTTGCTGCTACTACTACAGCCGACTGCTGTAGCTACTCCCTACTACTGCTGTTGCTGCTGTTACGAGCTGCTGTTGTTGGTTGTTGCTACTGCTTGCTACTGCGGGCTACCACTACTACAAGCTGCTACTGCTGTTGGCTGTTGCTGCTGCACACAACTGTTGCTGGCTACTACTGTCACTATCCGCTACTGTTGTTGCTGTTGTAGTCTGCTATTGCTGCTTGCTGTTGCTGCCAGTCACTACACCTGGATGACGTCATCGCGTGCGATGTCGCCGGCAGGTATTTGACGCGGCCTGTCAATCACCTCCTCATGTCACGCATGGGGGGCAGCATTTCCCCTGGCCAAGTGACCATGGGAAAAAATCTGACACCGCCACCAAGCAGGCCAGTGCTGCCCGAAAAAATCCGACAGCATTTTCCCTGCACTGGCACGTATGGAGGTCCGCCGGCGTAGTCAGGCACTTGTACGCCAGACGTCTGCTACTGCTGCTACGCTCTAGCTCTGATACCAAGCTGGAAACTGTGCAAAAGTGCAGGTTGGAGCAGTAGCGTTGTTGATACAACGTGCGAGGTTCCACGCTCGTTGCTTAGTCTGCTGCCTCCTAAGTCTACCGCTCTAGAGTCAAAGTCTGAGTGCTCTGGGTTTGTTACTCAGAAATAAGTGCGCCAGTGTTAGCGCCAAAAAGCAACTGAAAACTAGAAGTGACTGATTAGGAATAAAGAATGAGCAACAATGGGAGACCCCTCTAAGTTCTAGCTCCCCCAGCTCTGTAGAGCTTGTTACTCAGCTAACCAGCCAATCAGAAAATAGACCTATTTTCTGGCAGGTAGGGTATTCTCAGTGAGCCCTGCCAGATGGCCGACAGCCCAAAACCCGGGCGTCGTCCATTTTGCCTAAAAACTGGATCATACCATAATACCAGCACTGTGAACGCAGTCGTGAAACAGCTAGAAAAATAGCAGTGAGGAGTTATGGCTGCCCAAACCCAGGGTGTGCCTACTATAGTCCCTGGTGCCAACAGTGCCACGCTAACATGAAACTTGACCCTAAGCCAAGCATGATGCTGTAGACACAATGGTATAGTCAGATCCAGCTCCGGACGCATGCAGACAGCATTTGCAGCGGCAGTGACCGTTGGCGGCCCGACCACCGAGAATGCCTACCAATGGAGCTGAGCACGTCGCCAGGGGGAGGAGGCTCCAGCGAACTGCGTGTAGGCCTTTGCGTGTGTGGGCTCCACCGGACGACACTCCAGCAGCATCGAGTCTTGCTGTTAGTCATCTGCACGCGGATGTACACTAGTCGGGAGGACACAGCACAATGAGAGATGCAAAAAACCAACACTCCTCCATGACTCACAGGCGTTGATGATGTCCCGCCGGTCTCCTCCTACTGTTGGATGGTCTTTAGATCAGACCACCAACTTATCGCTGTGCCATGCAAAAGCGTGGTCGCAAGGCCAATTTTCTTTCGATGGTCGTAGACCCCAGCAGCAGTGAATTCCACCTCCGAACTCGTCAGCCACATCCGAACCGTTGGTCCTTTTGAGTTTGCAGGATTAAACGGTTGTGGCGGAGTCGGAAACATTCTGGGTTTGCTCGACAGTTGAGAATTTCTCTCGACAAGCACCGCTTGAAGCGCGCTTGCGTTGCGAAGAGCCTCTATCGCGACGTTGATTTGTTGGAGCAGGTGGTTGTTGATTCCCTCAAGTGCGGCGATTCTGTTCACCAGTTCCTCATTGATCAGCGCCAGTTGTCCAATGCCACCAGGCGTCACGGATGTCATCGTTGAGGCTGTTGGTAGGGACGGCTGGTTTGTTACCGTAGGGTCCGTGACCAGATTGGTCACCAAAACAGTAGGGGTTGTTCCAGCTGCCGCAAAGCCTTCCATGCCAGCATTCGCTGTCGCTTCATGGTTTGCGTGCATCGGCACATTCTGCTCCTCCATCGCCGAAGTCGTCGTCGAAGACCTGCTGCTAGTCGTCGGTTGCGCTCGCTCGCCTCACTGGTAATCATAGAGTCTGAAAAGGTCTTGACATGTGAGATGCGCTGACGGCTTGTCCGAGGTAGTCCTCCGGATGAGTAAAGTAGTCGGATGCCTGTCCAGCACCATTGCGCTCTGATACCAAGTGTTACGCCGAACGGAGCGTAGATGGTGAACAGGTAGAAGTTGCGAGGCAAAAACAAGATTTAGAATTTGAGACACTTGAGCAATTGATAATTAGCGGTAAGTGTACTTCGATGACAAGTGTCGAAATGATCGAACATATATATAGAAGTGTTGAGTTACAAATGAGGTATAGTCAGGGTCATTGGGTCGATTGTCAAGCAACGCGTACCAAGTTGCATGGTGAGTGGTCAGATTCGAGAAGGTCCACCGAGAAGTTGGGGGTCTTCGAGAATCGACGGTGAGGATGTGAGATGTATCTTATGAATCCAGATTCGTCGTGATGCATCGAGGAGTCGACCGAAAGGTCGTGACACTTCTATTCGTAGGTTCGCAAGAGTCGTCGAAGCTGTCGGAAGGTTCGAGATCTGGTTCGACGCACCCTAATGGCGACAACGCTTCACACGCCAAGTGATTGCTCCCCCAAACGATGAACTTCACCGTATGGTGCTTGAGGAGTGCCAAGATACCGGACCAGGTGGACACTTCGGAGAGGACAAGACACCAAAGAAGATGGCGAAAAACTATTGGTGGGACAAGATGCAATCCAACGTAGCCAATTACTGCAAGACCTATGACATATGTCAGCGACAAAAATCTCGTTGCATGAGGCCATCCGGACTTCTGCAGCCGCTCCCAATTTTGATGGAACCATGGATAGACATCTCCATGGAATTTTTCACGGAGTTACCAGTCACACCCAAGGGTTATGACGCAAACCTCGTGGTTGTCGACAGGTTTTCCAAAATGTCCCACTTCATCCCGAAAACGACCGTCGTCACCACCGAAGGAACAACACGACTATTTCTAAACAACATTGTGCGGCTACACGGTGTTCTGACGACCATCACGAGCGATAGAGACGCTCGATTTACTTGTCGTTTTTGGCGCGAACTAATGACTCACTACAGCAGCATGATTCAAATTTTCAACGGTGTTTCATCCTCGAACCGACGGTCAAACCGAGCAGACCAATTAGATGCTCGAACAACTGCTCCGAACGCTATGCAAACCTCATGGGACAGATTGGGCACAAAAACTCCCGACCGCAGAAATTGCATATGATTCGGCAGTTTCCATGGCAACAGGTAACATACCATTTCAAGTGGTGTATGGCAGAATTCCTGCCACATCAGCCGGACTACAAAGTCACAACAACATTCCCGTGGTCGACGTTCAACGCCGAGACTTCACCATCATCTGGGAGGAAACATGGCAAACCCTTGTAAAGACACAAGCAGCGATGAAGCGAGCAGCTGACCGACATCGCAGCGATGACATCTTCACCGCTGGCAACAAGGTCATCCTCAGGTCGGCAAACATCAAGCTCCACATATCTGATTGTTTGAAGCTCAAATCTGGATGGTTGGGACCGTTTGAGATCGAGCACATGCAACCCCTTGTAGTTACGCAACTTTAACTCCCCGACATCATCCGGTGTTCCATGTCAGCAGGCTCAAGCGCTACCAAGATCCTGGAGAAACTTCTCTAGCATAGATATTCCTCCTCTTCCTCCCATTCAAGTTGACGAAGACATGGAGTACGTCATCAAGGACATCGTCAACCATTGATAACGAGGCAAGAAGACATGATATCTCGTCAAGTGGCACGGATACGACGCCGTACACAAGAGTTGGAAACCCTACAACAACCTCCAAGACGTTGATCATCTCATCGACGGCTACTACCGCCGCCACAGGACCATAGCTACACGCGTGTTGGGGTGTCACGACTAAATGGGAGAGAAGTGTTACATACCAGACCCACACGAGTCCCTAATCTTCTCGAGTCAGAATTTCTGTTATTACACAAATAACCCATCGCATCACAAGGACCACAATATTCACTCTGACAGTCGAGGGAAAAATGGCCAGCTGTCCCATCCTCAGTGGTTATTCCTGAACCTTCTGACAGCCCTAGTTGTGTACCTCTTGTGCCCTAGTTGCACCCTTGTTATGCTCTAGTTGAGCCCTACTTGAACCCTAGTTGTACCCTTTATGTGCCTGAGTTGCGCCCTAGTTGCACCCTAGTTCACCATAGTTACACCCTAGGTGCATCCTAGTTGTACCCTAGCTATACCCTAGTTATGTCCTAGTCGCATCCTTCTTCCACACTAGGTGTGTCCTTGTTGTGTCCTTGTTACGTCCTTGTTATAGCCTAGTTACGACTTTCTTGCATCCTAGTTTTACCCTTATTACACCATAGTAACGACGTAGTTGCACCCGTTTCCGTCCTTCTTGCACCCTAGTTGTGTCCTAGTTGTGTCCTAGTTGCGTCCTTCTTGTGCCCTAGTTGTTTCCTAGATGCGTTTCTAATTATGCACTAGTTGCACCCTCATCGCGTCCTTCTTGCACCCGAGTTGCGTCCTAGTTGTGACCAAGTTGTGTCCTAGTTCCTCCATTCTTGTACCCTAGTCGCACCCGACTTGCGCCTTAGTTCACCATTGTTACGCCCTAATTGCGCACTAGTTGCACCGTTGTTGTGCCCTTGTTATGTCCAGGTTGCACCCTGCACCCTAGTTACACCTTATTTTTGTCTAGATTACACCCTAGTTACGCCCTGGATACGCCCTTCTTACACCCTAGTTGTGCCCTAGTTGTGCCTTAATTACGCCCTTGTTTTTCCCTAGGTATGCTCTTCTTACGCCCTAGTTATGCCGTAGTTGTGTCCTTGTTCCACCCTACTTGTGTCCTAGTTGTACCCTTCTTGCGTCCAAGTTGCGCCCAAGTTTCACCATGAAGTCACCCTAGTTGAGCCCTTCTTACACCCTACTTACGGACTGGCTACACCTTAGATATGCCCTGGTTGTGCCCTAGTTGTACCCTTCTTACGCGCCAGTCACGCCCTAGTTGCGCCCTAGTTATGCCTTAGTCGAGCCCTAGTTCTTCCCTAGTTACGCCCTAGTTTGCCATGGTTTCTTCCTAGTTGTTTCCTTGTTGTGTCCTTGTTGTGCCCTAGTTGTGCCCTAGTTGGACCCCAATTGCGCACTAGTTGCACCCTCTTTTCGATCTTGTTGTCTCCTAGCTATGCCATAGTTGTACCCTAGTTGTACCCTAGTTGTGCCCTTGTTGTACCCTAGTTGCACCCTGGTTACGTCCTACTTGTACCCTAGTGGTACCCTAGTTTGACCCTATATGTATCCCGGTCATGTCCTAGTTGTGCCATAGTTTCTCCCCAGTTATGTCCAAATTGGGGCCTGGTTGCACCCTTCTTGCACCCTGATTACACCATGATTGCGTCCTTACACCCTAGTTATGCCCTAGTTGCGCCCTTCGTGCACCCTAGATGCACCCTAGTTACATCCTTGTTACGCCATAGTTGTGTCCTAGTTACTCCGTCCTTGCGTCCTAGCTGCCCTAGTTTCCTTCTAATTGCACTCTGATTGTGTCCTGATTATGTCCTAGTTGCGTCCTTTTTGCACCCTTGTTATGCCCTAGGTGCGTCCTAGTTACGCCCTAGGTTCACCTCGACCACTCTCGTGAACCTAAAAAACAGAATTGTCACGACCTTTCGGTCAACTTCTCGACGCATCACGACGAACGTGGATTTATAAAGATACATATCGCATGTTCACCATCGATTCTCGAAGACCTTCGACTTCTTGGTGGACCTTCTTGAATCCTACCACTCACGACATAACATCGCACGCATCGCTCGACCCAACAACCCCGACTATGCCTCTTTTGTAACTCAAATTCTAGATCGTGTCCCAAATTCTAAATTGTGTTTTGCCTCGCAACTTCTACCTGTTTTCCATCTATGCTCTGTTCAACGTAACAATTTATGTAATAATAAAAATAACCACTCAGAGAGTTAGGGACTCGTGTACGTCTGGTACGTAACACTTCTCCCCTTTTAGCTGTGACGTCCCGGCGCATACACAGATGTAGCCCGGTGATGGCGATAATACTCGTCGATCAGATAGTCGACGTCGTAGAGGTTGTCGTAGGGTTCCCAGCTCTTATGCACGGTGTTGTAGCCGTGCCACTTAACAAGATATTCTGTCATATTGCCATGTTGTCGATGGCCGAGGAAGTCCTCGATGATGTACTCCATGTCCTCATCCACTTGCATGGGAGGAGGGGGAGGCACATCCATGCCTTGGAAGTTCTTGTTGGGGTCTCGGTAGTGCTTGATTCTACTAATATGGAACGCTGGATGATCTTGCATAGTGCTGTGGAGTTTGAGTCGCGCAACCATGGGGGTTTGCACACGTTTGATCTCAAACGGTCCCATCCATCGGGGTTTGAGTTTCAAACAGTCGGCTCCGTGGAGTTTGATCTTTGTCGAGCTGAGGAGAACCTTGTCGCCAGCAGCGAACACGTCGTCGCTACGATGTCAGTCGGCGGCTCCCTTCATCACCGCTTCTTTCTTTGCAAGCGTCTTCCGTGTTTCATCCCAGGTGGTGGAGAAATAGCGGCGTTGGATGTTGACCACGAGAATGTTGCTCTAGCTGTGAAGTCTGGCTGGTGTGATGGGAAGTTTTACATATCCCACTTCGAAAGTTGTTCTACCAGTTGCGATGGATATTGTCGAGTAGTATGCGATTTTGGCAGTCGGGAGTTGGGCTGCCCAGTCTGCCCCGTGTGGTTCGCATAATGTTCGAAGAAGTTGTTCGAGAGTCTGATTGGTCCGCTCGGTTTGGCCATCGATTTGAGGGTGGAACACCATTGAAAGGTGGATCTGACTGTTGTAGCGAATCATTAGTTCGCGCCAAAAACGGCTGGTAAATCGACCATCTCTGTTACTTGTGATGATTCTTGCCACACCGTGTACCCGTACGATATTGTTTAGGAACAGTCCTGCTGCCCTTCTTGCATTGACGGTGGTCGTTGTCGGGATAAAGCAGGACATATTGGAAAACCTGTCAACAACCATGAGGGTTATGTTATATCCCTCGGGTGCGACCGGTATCCGTGGAGATGTCAGTCAGCGGTTCCGTCTGAATGAGGGGTGACTGTAGAAGTCCGGGTGGCCGTGTGCGACGGGATTTTTGTCGTTGTCATGTGTCACAAGATATGCAGAAGTTGGCCATGTCGATTTGCATCTTGTTCCACGATTAGTGCTTTGCGAGCTTCTTCAGCGTCTTGTCTGATCTGAAATTTCCTCCTGGACCAGTGTCATGGCACTCCTCAAGCAGCATGCGATGGAGTTCATCGTTCGGATGTACGACCACCTGGCTGGTGAATCGTCATCGCCAATAGGGTGCGTCGTGCTAGAACTTGAACTTGTCGTATCCGCCATGCTGGTTGTAGCCACGTGTGATTAACGTCTCGAGGTGAATATCTTGTTGAAGTTGAAGTATCGCTGCTTGAACCATTAGGTCTGGTCGGCGGCTGAGTGCATCTACTCGGTTGGTTTTGCCCGGCCGATACTCGATATCGTAGTTGAATCCGGATTCAAGAAATCCCATCCATCGGGTTTGATGTCAATTGGGGTCCGGCTGCATCTTCAAATACAGCGCATGATGGTCGGTGTGTACGACGCATCGGCGGCATTCAAGATAGCACCTCCACATCTTAAATGCATGTACGACCACCAAAATCTCCTTTTCTTGTACGTCATAGTTAAGTTCCGGTCCGCGCAAATTTCACGACATATACACAACGGGTTGCTCTCCGCTACCATGATTCTATAGGAGAACCGCGCCAATGGCTCGGTCAGAGGCGTCCGCAGCCATGATGTAGTCAATCGTTGGATTGCCTAATCTTAGGACTGGCGCCGAGGTCTCAGCGTTCTGCAAAGTGGTGAACGCTTCTTGATCACCGCCACTTGTTTTCTTTTCGAGTGAGATCGGAGAGAGGCGTTGACACTCGGGCATGACCCCATATGAATCACCGGTAGTAATTGCAGAAGACAAGGAAAACTTGAACATCTTTGACATTGATTGGCGTTGGCCAATCAATGATTGTTGCCACTCTTTTTAGATCCATGGTGATTTGTCCGCCGTTGATGACGTGACCCAAAAACTTGAACGAATGGCGACCGAAGTCGCACTTTGAGAGTTTTCCGAAGAATTTCTCTCTTTGTAAAACTTTAAAAAAAAAACTTTTCAGAGATGTCCATTGTGCTCCTCCGGGGTGCGGCTGTACACCAGAATATTGTCAAGGTGTACGATAACAAAATCATCGAGGTACGGGCAGAAAATATTTTTCATTGCCGCCATGAACGTCGTCGGGACATTCATGAGTCCAAACGACATAGCCATGAACTCAAAATGCTTGTAGGGTGTTCGGAATGCCGTCTTCTCGATGTCCACGTGTGCCAAACGGATCTGGTGATAAATGCTACATAACGTACTATCAGTCATATTCCCTAATGATTTGAGTTTGAATATTGGTGCTTGTTACATTCTCCTATATCCAGGTGTCTAAGAATCTAGGATGTGATAGCCTAAAGCACGTGCAACATAGTAGAATGCATATTCTCCCATCCTTGAAATCAGTGTGCACGAAGAGCAACATGAATGTAGTGTAAACTTAAGAATCTGGGTGTACAAGCCGTAATAAATACAAATTCACCACATCGGAGCCTCAATGGAGACAAAACACCATCCAGAACAAAGTTGGGAAGCCTTCATATATCTATTCTTTATGTAGTGAAACTTCTGCTTATGTATGTTGTGAGTTCCATGAACCTAGATTAGATTGCCACAATGAAGGAAATGAGTGAACACAACATAAGTTATTGAGTAATTTCACACGTGATTATCCCTCGTGACAAGGAATTAATTGAGGAACGCATGGGCAGTTCTTTAGGAAATATGCCTCTCACAAGTAGGTTGACTTTAATGAAAAATTAGGATCCTTGGAGTTGGTCGAAAAGTCTGTTGGCTCGAGATAGAGGGTAGCGGTTTTTCATGGTAGTATCGTTCAACGCCCCGTAGTCCACGCAAATCTGCATCTCGCTAGTTTTCGTTTTTACGGACAATACTGGTGCGACGTATGATGACGTGGATGGGCGGATGAACCCTTGACCGAGCATCTCGTTGAGCTGTTTTTTTCAGCTGGGTCAGCTCATAGTCGCTCATCCAATAGGCTCCTCGAATGGTGGGTCGGCTGCCTAGATTTACCTTTATGCGATGGTCGATGTATCGCTGAGGTGGTAATGTTTCTGTGAACGGAGGGGCGCCTGGCGTGACGGTCACACACCGAGCCCTTGGGATAAACCTCCCAATCCCCAATCCCTTGGTGTGTGGGCCAACCCTTGAGATGCCACACGACCCTCTCCTAGCAGCAAGACCGTTGCTAGTGACCGAGGTTCCCACTGTGCGACTCTATCGGCGGCGTTTGTACCAAGGTACGCTGCAGAAGACTCGTAGGATCGAATGGACGTGTGCGAGACAATGCTTAGAGAACAAGAATATTTGGGCAAGGAATGAATCCTTAGACTCGATGGATCAGTACAAGGAATTTTACAAAGTTTCTGGGTAAGATCGGCATGCCTAGAACAACCCCTAGGCTTCCTTATATACCAGTCCCTATGAGTCAACCGAGAGCCTCTCGGCACTCCGAAGCCCTCTATTGAAGTGAAATCACGAAAATAACCCAAAAATCATGTATTACGTGTTGTGAGCTTTCCAACGCACCAAAAAACGCCTCAATCCATGAATAAACAGCTACGTTATGGCCGTTTGAGTACACCAAATGTGACTGTCGCTGGCAGCACCGCCAGCGGGGGTCACGGCCGCCCGAAGCACCCTTCCTGGCGAATGCAGCTCCAGCTGCCATCCCAAAGTGCCCATGGATCCCAATGAACCTTGCCTCATTGGATAAACAATAACCCAGGGGCGCTTCGACTGCAGTGGGCAAGGAAGTCGCTCCGCCGTGCTTGGGATCGAACCGGTATGTCTCCTATTTTCTGTAGGTGTGTCTCCAATCTTTGTATGGCTATATCTTTCTCTTTCCTGCACCAAATGACCCGGTTCTTGGATTGATTTCACACGGTTTATCAAGCATCAAAACATGCATCTGACATCAGCATGATGACGTAATCACCGTCTCGACCGGCGACTCCCCTAACATCATTCCCCTCCAAGGGCGCACTGTCCCAGTGCACTTCTGGTACGCTCGGAGGACCGTGTTGATAGCACCGCCAAGGTAAAAATCAGCTTCGAGGATCCAGCAGTTGTGCTCAGGCCCATAGCCGAGCCATTGCACTAGGTACTGCCACCCGTTATCGTGCCGATAGTGCCCGAGAATATTCTCCACCACGTAGACCCTCTTCACCCTCCACCAAGACCGGGGGAGGAGGAGCCTGTCTCCGCGCCACAAAATGTGCATTTGGGTCCTAGTAGGTCTTAACAAGAGAAGTGCGAAACACGGGATGGATCCCATAGTGGTCCGACAACTCCAACTCGTAGCTCACAGTGGACCGCTTCTCCTTGATCGGAAAAGGACCCACCCATCGAGGCTTGAGCTTGTCGCTGCCCATCCCCGCCAGCTGCAGGTTCTGCGAGCTAAGCAGCACCTTTTGTTCCAATGAGAACTCCTCGGCTGTCCGGTGCTTATACACTTGCTGCTTCATCTGCTGTTGCGCCTTGTGAAGTGCATCTCGTACGCCGCGCCACACCTCTATGAATTCACTTGTAAACTGTTGTACAGCGGATAGGTTCGATCCCGTTGCCATTGTGTGGGATATGCAGGTTGCACCCCATACACTACCTCAAAGGGAGACCGTCCTGTAGAGGCATGTACTGCTGAGTTTCAGGCAAACTCAGCCACCGGGAGCTTGCATTCCCACCCCTCACCATCTGGCTCCAAGATCAAGCACAACAGCTGCTCCATGGTCTGATTGGTGCACTCAGTTTGGCCATTTGTTTGGGGATAGTAGGCCGATGAAAGAGCCATGCGGGTGCCTAGCTTCGTGAAGAGTTCCTTTCAAAACCGGGAGGTGAAGCGCTGATCGCGGTCCGAGACCATGCACTTCGGCACCCCGTGAATTTCGATGACGTGTTGCAAGAGGAGTTGAGTCGTCTCTACTGCCGTGACCGTCTCCGCACATGGAATAAAGTGCGCTATCTTGCTAAACTGGTCCACCAAAAGCAGCACCATGGTGTTGCCCGTTGCGTCCCATGGAAGATCCCCCATAAAGTCCAGTGAGATGTCCGTCCACGGGCGCTCCGGCACCGGTAGCGGCTGAGCTCCCCTGGCTCCTGTGCCCTCCGTGACTTGATCCTTTGGCACGTGTCATAGCTGCTTACATACTCCTTGCAATCTGCTCCCATCATTGTCCACCAATATTGGCATGCAAACGTCTTGAAGGTCTTGTTGTGGCCGAAATGACCACTGTAGTGTGAGTCGTGCACCTCCTCCAACAATGCCTGTCGCAATGATGTACTCCGCGGTACCACAATCTAATTCCCCTTCTCACGCTATCAATACTGGCCATCCCACTTGCACCCGTTCATCCTACTTCCAGCAAAGTCCTCGTCCTCCGCATACCCGTGCACAAACAGTATGCGGATGTTTGGAGATCCCGCCAGCACCGTGATCGCATGCACGCACACGTCCGGGCGATGCGAAAGAGTTATGGTTAATCATCCCCTTTTAATACACTACGATACCTATGTACAGTGCAACCTGTTTAAGAATAGTTTTCAGAAGCTTACATAGAGATGTTCACTTATTTGAACACTAGGTCTTTAGTGGAAGTCAAAATGTCATGTCCATGTTTCTGAATTGAATTTGTGGTTCAAAAGGATTTTTCATGCATTGTAACTTTTCTTAGGAAGCCTGCATATGTCCCTTGAATTATGCATCGGCTGTTTTGTCTGTCATATTCCTCTTACATAAAGCGTGCGGTCTTAAACGCCTTGTTTCCTTTGATAAACGTCCATATGACGACTTAGGGCGAATTCTAGATAGGGTTAGGGTCGCCATTTGCTCAAAGACGCCCCCCTCCCCCTCCTCCCCCCCTCCCGCAAACCCCCCTAGTGTATTGGGGAAGTGTATTGGGGAGTGTACTGGGAGGAAAAGGTTTCTCGGACTTGTGTAATAGCAGGTCTGCACCTCCCTCCAAATACAATAGTTTTAATAAGAAGGCTTTCTCAGCTACACTCTCCAATACACCACCCCAATGCACTTTTAACTATTGGGGGGGGGGGGGATCTAGATACAAGGATCCCCCCTCCTCCCCGATGTGGACGTGCGTCTTACGGGAGCATATCTGGTAGAAAGAAAAAAACAGACTTGTGTACATCTACATTAAGTACTCGTAAACCGTCACTTTCCGGCATCCGACGTCTCTCTCTTTGTCCATGTAAGCAGGTATAAGGATGTACACAAACATTCTAGTGTACTTTGACTCCGCGACAATGGGATCCCAACTGGACCCCCCCCCCCCCCCCGCAAAACCCCTTAGTGTATTGGGGAAGTGTATCAGGGAGTGTATTGGGAAAAACATTTTTTTTTGGACTTATGTAACGGCAGGTCAACGCATCCCTCCGAATACCCTAGTTCAAAAGAGAAGGCTCTCCCAGCTATACTCTCCACTAAACCATCCCAATACACTTTCAACTACTAGGAAGGAGGGATCTGGATGAAAGGACCCTCTCTCCCCTCCCTCCGAAGTGGACAAGTGTATTGTAGGAGTATAGCTGGGAGTGTATCTGGTAGACAGAAAAAAGCAGGCTTGTGTACATCTACATTACGTAGTCATAAACCGTTGATTTCAAGCATCCGACGTCTCTCTCTTTGTCTACGTAACCAGCTATAGGGCTATACACAAACAGTTTAGTGTACTTTGACTCCGCGACAATGGGATCCCAACTGGACCCCCCCCCCTCCCTGCAAACCCCCTTGTGTATCGGGGAAGTGTATTGGGAAGTGTATTGGGGAGTGTATTGGGGAGACAAGTTTTTTCGGACTGGTGTAACGGTAGGTCCGTACCTCCCTCCGAAAACACTACTTAAAAAGTATGGCTCCCCCAGCTACACTCTCCAATACACCATCCCAATACAATTTTCCCTACTGGAGGGGGTGTCTCGATACAAGGACCCCCCTCCCAAAGTGGACGAGTGTATTGCGGGAGTGTGGCTGGGAGTGTATCTGGTAGAAAGAAAAAAAACCTAATTGTGTACATCTACATTACGTACTCATAAACTGTCGACTTCAAGCATCAAACGTCTCTCTCTTTGTCTACGTAACCAGCTATAAGGCTATACACTAACAGTTTAGTGTACTTCAACTCCGCCACAATGGGATCCCAACTGGACCTCCCCCCCCCTCCCGCAATCCCTGTAGTGTATCGGGGAAGTGTATTGGGGAGTGTATTGGAGGGACGAGGTTTTTTCGGACTTGTGTAATTGCAGGCACACACCTCCCTCTGAATACACTTGTTCAGAAAAGAAGGCTGCCCCAGCTACACTCTCCAAGAGACCAGCCCAATACACTTTTACCTGCTGGGGGAGGGGGGGATCTGGAAACAAGGACCCCCCCTCCCTCCTCCAAAGTCGACGAGTGTATTACAGGAGTGTAGCTGGGAGTGTATCTGGTAGACAGAAAAAAAAAAACTGACTTGTGTACATCTACGTTAATTACTCATAAGCCGTCGATTACAAGCATCCAACATCTCTCTCTCTCCCTCTTTGTCTACATAACCAGCTATAAGGCTGTATACAAATAGTTTAGTGTACTTCGACTCCACCATAATGGGATCCCCCCGGAACCCCCCTCCCCCCCCCCGTAAAACCCCCTAGTGCATTGGAGAAGTGTATTGGGGAGTGTATTGGGAGAAAGAAGTTGTTTTGGAATTGTGTATAAGCATGTTTGCATCTCCCTCTGAATACACAATTATAGAAAAGAAGTCTTCTCAAGATACACTCTCCAATGCACCACCCTAATGCACTTTTGAGTGGGGGAACGGGGGGGCAGACTCAAGTAGTACCACGTTCATGACACGAGCGAAAGTCAGCGGATAGAATATTGACAAGCCCATTGAGTGTCAGACTGTCCCACACACACATTAACCTTCCACGTTATGTCTGTGCAGAATGTAGTATAATACAGGTATGGAATCAATACTACAAAAATAGCACAAAGTGTACAACGTGTACAATGTACAACTCATTTGAAGCAAGGCCATGTTTAAGTAGTTTTAAGAAATTAGTTACGTTGGAATAATTTTTGTGATACTTTCAATAAACCCAGTTCTGAAGAAAGATCATGGAAATTCAGGTGTTGATATACATGTGATTGTGTGTGAACTTGAATCTAACAAGTAAGTTCCTAGAAACATTGTCCATTTTTTAGGTTTCTTTCCTGGAAGGATCCTCACCATATGTTTTTCTCTAATACACACATTGGCACGTGTATTGATTTGGGGTGATTGGGCATAAATGACGTGAAAGTAGGTCCGCTGGATTGATCCTCCCTGGTTTGTACTGGATCTCTTAGTCGAAGCCGCCCTCCAGCAGCTCCATCCACCGTGCTTGACGACGACTCGGGTGGCTGAGACTTGAGGTACTTGAGCACATAATGGTCCGTGTGCACCACACACCGCCACGCCTCAAGACAGCACCTCCACTGCTTGAAGGCCTGGACCACCACGAGCATCTCCTTCTCGTGGATCGGGAGTTGAGCTCAGCCCCTTTCATCTTCTTGGAGTAGTACGCAATGGGTTGCAACCCTTTCCCTTGGTCCTTCATCAAAACCCCACCGATTGCATAGTCGCTTACGTCCGTCACCAACACATACTCCTTCCTCGTGTCCGGGTGCACCAACACCGGGACTTGACACATGGCAGTCTTTATTGTACCGAAAGCTTGTCCCTCCTTCACACCTGAATCCCATTGGCGCCCCTTCTTGAGGAGGTCTGTCAAGGATGCTCCCATAGCTGTGTGCCCCCGGATAAACCTCCAGTAATAGTTTGTAAACCCCAGAAAAACCTAGATGTCTTACACGCACGCCGTCTCTGGCCTCTCCCTCACTTCCGTCAGTCATCTGCACGCCGATGTATATCAACCGGGAGGACACAATAGAGCACAATGAGAGATGCGCAAAAACCAACACTCCCCCATGACTCACAGGCGTACTGCACATGGACGGGCAGAGACACACTCAACCGCCAGACTCCCCCAGGGCACGCAGAGACGTAGGCGAAGACAAAGAGGGAAACTCACGGACACACACCGACTGAACACACAGCCTTCTTGAATGAGTCGCGCTTCAATGCCTTGGTCAAGAAGTCAGCCAGGTGCCGTGCTTTCTCAACCCACACAATGCTGATGCTGTCGTCATGCAACAACGAACGTACATAGTGATACTCAATGTTGATGTGCTTTGTGCATGTGTGATGTACGCTGTTATTGTAGGCAATGGCCATGGCACTCTCATTATCACAATGCAACGTGATGGATGCAACAGACTGACACAACTCAGACAACAGACACTGCAACCACACACTCTCACACGCGCCTCAGCCAAGGGCCACGTACTCAGTCTCAGTAGTGTTGTGTGTAATGTACCCCTGCTTTCCACTACGCCAGGACACAGCCGTGCCGCCGATCAGAAAGATTCAGCCTGTGTGACTCTTACCGTCCGGACTGCCAGTCGAGTCACTGTCAGTGTAGCCAACTACGATAATAGACGGCTGGGCGGAGCATGAGACCTCGCCAAGGAGTCAAGATGACATAGCGTAGTACTCGGATCACAACCTTGAAGTGGAGGTGATACGGCTCCTGAGAAAACTGAGCCAGGAGGTTGACGGAGAATGCGATGTCTATGCGCGTCGTCGTTGCCAGGAACATCAGTGACCCGATGACTCACAGATATGTGGTCATGTCAACTAGCTCCCCCACAATAGCTTGGTTAGGAATCTTGAGCGTTACCTGAAAATCGAGTGACAAGGATGAAGATGCAAATGGCACGAGGGGCAAGTCCTCGGCGAAGCGAGTGGACAGGGTCTGCACATAGGCAGCCTGTTGGACGTGTAGGATGCCCTAGGAGCGATCATCCTCGAGCTCCATGCCCAGGAAGACTCGGGCAGACCCGAGATCCTTCATCTGGTAGGCGGTGTGTAGCAGGTCCTTGACACGCTGGATGGCAGCCATTTTAGGCGACGCAATGTGGAGATCGTCGATGTAGACCAGAACAACGGCGAAGGTCTGGCCTCGCGGGCTGACGAACAGTGCAGGGTCAGCGGTGTTACACAGGAGGCCACCACAGGGGAGCGTGCTACTGATCTCCTGGTTCTAGCACTGAGGTGACTGGTTCAGACCATAAAGGGCCTTCCGTAGCCGCTAGACTCTCTCAGTGCCATTGTCGAAGCCAGGGGGGTGCACCATGTAGAGCTCCTCACCCTCCAGCGAGTCATGGAGGAAAGCGTTGCTCACGTCCATCTGATACAGCTCCCACCCATGCTAGGCAACCAGGCTGAAGAGCGCACGGCTAGTGGAGAACCGACCAACATGGGCAAAGATCTGGTCGCAATCAACCCCGGGGACCTAAGCAAACCCCTTGGCTGTGAGGCAAGCCTTGTACTTGTTCAAAGACCCGTCCGGCTTCCATTTACGTCGGAAGACCCACTTGGCACCGATGGCCTTCCCACGTGGAGGGAGGTCGACGAGGTCATACACGTGGTGCTCTCGGATACTAGCGAGCTTGTCGGCACAAGCAGCATCCCAATGTGCGGCCTCAGGAGAGACTCGAGACTCGCGTATGGTAGGTGAGTCCTACGGGCATGCTATGGAGAGGACTGAGAGAGTGTGTGCATCTCGAGCTCCAGGTGGGATGCGTGCGAGTGCAGCCATGATGGCATGCCGATGCTCGTGATGGAGCATGACGTAGCCCAGTGTAGAGCCTGGGTGAAGTTCTGCAACAATGGCCGAAGTGGTGAGACCGAGGGCCTTGGTGCAAGGGTCCCCACTCATGACCGTGTGAGTGGAGGAGACACGTGGAGCCACATGGAGCCGAGGCGCCACAGGGCGCAGTGCGGCGGTCTGTGCGCTCACTGACGGCCTGGGTCAGAGGTTGCCTCCTGTAGCGTGTAGCGTGGTAGGGTAGGAGATGGCACCAATTCCGACGGGCTAACGGAGGCGGACGGGCCTACTGGAATGGAGGGACCAGCGAACGCGACTAGGACTACTGATTTGGAGGGGCCAGTGCGTGCGACTGGGGCTGCTGGCCTGGAGGAGCTAGCGGACGCGACTTGGGTTGCTGGCCTGGAAGGACCAAGGGATGCAACTGGGGCTGCTGACCGCGAGGGGCCAGCAGGCGCGACTGGGGCTGCCGACCTGGAGGGGCCAGCGGGCGCCACTTGGGCTGCTGGCTCGGAGGAACCAGCAGGCGCGACAGGGGCTGCTGGCTAGGGGGGGCCAGCGGACGCGACTAGGGCTGCTGGCCCGGATGGGCCAACGGACGCGACTAGGGTTGCTGGCCCAGGGGGGCCAGTGAACGAGACTGGGATTGCTGGCCCGGAGTGGCCAGCGGACGCGGCTGGGACTGCTAGCCCGGAGGGGCCAGCGGGCGCGACTAGAACTGCTGGCTCGGAGGGGCCAGCGGACGCGACTGGGGCTACCAGCTCAGACGGACTAAGTGATATGTCACCCGAAAGCGACAGAATGGAGGACAGACTCACCACTCCCCTACGCGATGGGAGGGACACGGACGAGCCCGAGCGAATACAATCGCATGGAAACATCTCCTCAAAGAAGAGGATATCGCTGCAATCAACGATGTAATGTAGGGATGGATCCAAAAAGTGCCAGGCCTTGGACTGACGAGAGATATCGAGAAAGGTGCAAGGACGTCCGCGGCGGGTGAGCTTGTCGCCCTACAGTGGGGCGAGCCCACATAATGGCAACGCAGCCGTAGACGCGAGCCGAACGAAGGTCAGTACGCTGACCACACTGGTATTGGTACGGTGTGGACTGGCAGGGAAGGGGTCCGTGGGGAATCCGGTTCCAGACCCACGTCATGTAGGCCATGGCTTCAAAGTAGAAGCTATCGGAGAGACCAGACTCAACCCGCATGGTGCAGAAGGCGTCGGCCATAGTGCGGTTCCACCACTCGGAGACGCTGATTTGAGCGAGTGTGTAGGACGCTGACGTCTCGTGGTGGACACCATGGGATGCGAGAAAAGTTGTGGTCTCGTACATGTCCTCACCACCGCGATTGTAGTGAAAGTGGCGAAGAGATCGACCACAGTCGCGCTCCGCAAGGACAAGCCGGTCCTGTATGGTACGGGCGACATCGCTCTTCTGCCGAAGGAAGAAGACCAAGCGGTAGCGAGAGTAGTCGTCAGTGAGGCCGAGGACATATCGGCCATGCTTGCCGACGGACTCGGTAGGTAGAGGACCCGTGACATCGGAATGGACCAGGTCTAGAGGGACGGACACACGGCAGGAGAACTGAGGGTATGTGGACCGGTGCATCTTACCCTGAGCGCAATCAATGCACTTAGTGAGGCACGGCCAAGGGAAGGTGTCCGGGTCGAGGCCCTTGGCAAGCTGGGTGCGGAGCATGCTATCGATGGCAGCAGAGTGGACGTGGCAAAGGTGGCGGTGCAAGAGGCTGTTGTGCTGCGGAGAGAGCGTAGTGGTGACAAACACATGGCTTGCAGCGGCTGGCCGGGAGGGGATGGAAGGAGAGGAGGACAGACAAGGGACATGTCATAGGTCGCCACGAGTGGTGGCGTGAAGAACGAGAAGACCAGACGGACGCAATGACACAGTGCCAACACCACGCGAGTGCATAACGTCCATGCTCATGCGGTCAAGGGCAGTACCGGACAGGAGGCTAAGCTCAAGAGCTACGACAAAGAGAACATCAGTCACGAAGACATCATCGGCATGACCACGGGAACGAACGACGCAGACGCCGCAGATTGATAACACATGTCCGAAGCCGTCCGGACAGCGGATACATCACAAACAGGACCAAGCATACTAAAAGCCCCGCGAGAGGCCGTCATGTGATGCGTGGCCCCGGAGCCATGATCCATGTCTCGGCAGGGTCGTGGACAGGAGTCGCCAGATCACTAACGGTCACATGGCAGCAAGCAAGGGACGCGGACGTGATAGATGGGGGCACGAATTTAGACTGCCAATCATCAAGCCATGCGACGTCGTCACAAAGGGGGCAGAGGAGACCACGGAAGACAACGAGACAGGCGAGGAAGTAGGACACGACTGTAGCTCAATCTCAGTCATGTAGGGGAAGGGGGACAAGCAGGAGGTGATGCAACTCACACTTTCCTGGGGGGAGGGCGAGGCAGGTCGAGTTGGAGCGCAATGAACTGCTCCAGCTTGAGCTAGAGCGAAGCCGTGCTCCCAGCTCCGGAACTGCTCGCCGGCCTGAAGCGACGGGGACGGCGTCTCAAAGTATTTTTCCCTACGGCCAGCATCCAGAGCGGGGCCAAGGACGGAGGTCACTGTCTGCCGCTAGCGCTTAGTCTGCTGTCACGCCAGGAAATACGTGGCAATGGACACAACGGGGTTGATGTGCCCCGGAGGGATGAAAAGTGGCGGGACACTGGTGTGAGTGTGTGAGGCTAGTGGTTGTAGTGTTGCAAGCTGCTGTGTTAAGGCGGCGAGCTATTGCTAAATGGCGACGAGGGGATCGGAGGTGCCGACGACAAAGCTTGTGGATTGTTGCTTCTACTACTACTACTATTACTGTTGCTGCTGCAACTGCTGCTGCTGCTGCAGCTACTACAGCTGCTGTAAAAAAGGGGGGCTGGGGGTACCCCCAACATAGGAGGACCTCTCCCCACTGGGGCTTTTAGCCATGGTGGGTTTTGTGGCCCCTTTTTTGGTTTTTTTTGTGCTGCTGATGTCAGTAGTGACGTCAGCCTAGGACGACTGACGTTAGTAGCTGTTGCCGCGTTATCTACAAGGCTGCTACTATAGATTTTCTTCCACGCTTATCCCTTTTTTTTGTTGATGACATAAGTAGTAACGTCAGTAGTGATGTCAGTGGATGACTGCTGACATCAGTAGCGACTGTTGTTGGGACCGCTGTTTTGCAGTTGTAGAGGGTGCTGTTGCTATTGTCCCTATTGCTTTTGTTACTACGCCAGCTGCAGCTGCTGTTGTTGCTGCTGTTTTTGTTGCTGCTACAGCTGCCGTTATTGTTGCTAATGGTACTACTATTGCTCTTCTTCTTGTTGTTGCTGCTGCTATTGTTGTAGCTCCTGTTCCTGTTGCTACTACTACTGTTGCCATTACTGTTGCAGCAATAACTGCTGCTGCTACCACTTCATACTACGGCTGTTGTGGCTACTACAGTGGCTATGGCGGCTTCTATAGCCGCAGCACGGTTGCTGATGGGGTGGGACTTTTTTCTTTCCTTTTTTTTCCTTTTTCATGTGTCACAGCGAGCTTCGCTGCTCGCTGTGGGCAGCGGGCTACGAGGAGCGAGCTCACTACTCGTTGCCAGCAGTCCGCTTCTTGCCGCGAGTAGCGAGCTCGCTACTTGTAGCCCGTTACTCGTGGCGAGCTACGGGCGACGAGCAGCAGCAGTCGCTACTGGCTAGTGCCGGCTGCTACTCATTGCTGCTGTTGTTGCAATGGACTACTGCTGATGCTTGCTGCTATGGCTGCTGCAGCCTGATGCTACTATTCCGTGCTGCTACTACTGATGCTTGCTACCGCTACTGCTAATATTGCAAGGTGGTGTAGTTGGCCGCCGCTGCTACTTATTGTTGTGGACTAATGCTGCTACTGCTGCCGGCTGTTGCTGCAACATGCAACTGCTACTGGCTGTTACTGCCACTGTTCACTGCTGTCGCCTGCCGCTACTGTTGTTGCTACTGGCTGGTGCCAGTCAGTCTACCTGGGTGACGTTGCCGTGTGTGTCGTCGTTTATAAGTGTCGGACGCGACGTACCGCTCACCTCCTCGCGTCACGTGTGGGGGTCAGTGTTGTCGGAAAAATCCGGTAGCATTTTTCCTGGCCTAATGGCCATGGGAAAACATCTGACGCCACCACCAGGCGAGTCAATGTTGCCAGAAAAAATCCGGCAGTATTTCCCCTGCACTGGCGCATATGGGGGTCTGCCGGCGTTGTCTGGCACCTGTACACCAGTCTTTTTCTACTGCTGCTACGCTCTCGCTCTGATACCAAGAAGGAAAAGCTAGGCAGCAGGTTGGGGCAGTAGCGTTGTTGATACAACATGTGAGCTTCCACACTCGTTGCTCAGGTGTGCTGACCCCTCAGTCGGCCGTATTGAGTCTAAGTCTGGAAGCTCTAGGTTTGTTACTCAGAAATGCGCGCAATAGTGTTAGCGCCAGAAAGCAGCTCAAAACTGAAAGTGACTCATTAGGAATGAAGAATGAACAACAATGGGAGACCCCTCCAAGTTCTAGCTCCCCCCAGCTCTGTAGAGCTTGTTACTCAGCTAACCAGCCAATCAGTAGACAGACCTAGACCTATTTTCTGGCAGGCAGGGTTTTCTCCATGAGCCCTGCCAGACGGCCGACAGCCCAAAACCCGGGCGTCGTCCGTTTTGCTTGAAAACTGGACCATACCATAATACTGACATTACAAACGCAGTCATGCGGTCAGAATCAGCTAGAAAAATAGTAGTGAAGAGTTATGACTGCCTGAACCCAGGCAGTGCCTACGATGGTCCATGATGCCAAACAATGCCACGCAACATGAGACATGGACCCTAGGCAGAGCATGACACTGCAAACGCAATGGTATAGTCAGATCCAGCGCTGGACGCATGCAGGCAACATCTGCGGTGGCAGTGACCGCCGGTGGCCCTACCGCCGAGGAGGCCTGCCGATGGAGCTGAGTACGTCGCCGCATAGAGGAGGGCTCGAGCGAATTGCGAGTAGGCCTCAACGTGCGTCGACTCCCACGGACAACACTGCATCTGCATCGAGTCTCGCCGTCAGTCATGTGCACGCCGATGTACACCAGCCGGGAGGACACAACAAAGCACAATGAGAGATGCACAAAAACCAACACCTTTGTCCCTCTCATCAAGTGGCAGCCTAGAAAGAGTGTATGTTTTATGTGCATCTACCTCACTCTAACTGTTTTGAGAGATGAGCATGTAGAAATTGCCACTAGAGCCAGCATACGGGACAGACCAGATTAGTTCTCGCCATACCCCTAACAAGTCAAATCCAGGCCGACATCTAAGTGACATGAATTGTGCATGCACAGTGTAAAACCACCCCTTCATATAAGTTTTCCCATCCGTAAAATGGCTTGTCAACCCCAGGCTTTAGGCCAACCTAAGCGGCTGGGACATTTCTGATTGACCCTAAAAGTCATTGTTGGAGGTTTTGGAAATCGGCGTGTTGGATGTGCTGATTCGTCTAACGTAAGCATCTTTTGACTGGTTTTGATTTATGGAATGCTATGTTCTTCTTGTTCTGGCATAATAATACGCCTTAATCCAAGTACAACAAGGTTTGAATGTTTTACTAATGTGCACATGGTGACGTAGTAATGTATGCACATTGAAAGGGGAACTAAGAAAGGTGTGAATGAATGTTTGGGGAAACAAATCATGTGAAAACTCCAAAAATTTAAAATTCAATTTAAGTTTGAGCCAATTTACATCTTGGGCATAAATAATCCGCTGCCCGTCATTTCGGTCGATTTAGACGCGCTGCCCATAGTCGATTTCGACCCGCACGCGGTGCCCAAAGTCGATTTCGACCCGCACGCGGTGCCCATAGTCGAAAATGACCCGCACGCGATGCCCATGTTTTTCGTCGTGCGAGCGAAAAACGAAAAAAATAACAACTGTACCCACGTCCTCGAAGTCGAACTTCGCCGACTTCGAGGGCGAAGTCGGCGAAAAATGACACTGGCATCGCCGATGTCAGAAGTCACCCTGCCGCGACTTTTGGAGGTCGTAAGTGCGAACTCCAAAAGTCGCGACAGGGTGACTGTCGTGACTTTTGAGGTGCGCACTCCAAAAGGGTGCGCCGCAACTCGCAAACCCCCCCAAAATATACGACAAACCCCCTAGTTACACTAGGGGGTTTGGGTTTTAGTTTTTTCACTTGCCCGGGCATCTGCCGGGCCCCGCGGTAGTGGGGCCCGGCAGATTCCCTTTCTTCTCTCACACGTCTGCCGCAACTCGCAAACCCCCCTCCCAATAACAGACAAACCCCTAGTTACACTCGGGGGTTTGGGTGTTATTTTTTTCTCTGCCCGGGCATCTGTCGGGCCCCGCGGTAGCGGGGCCCCGCAGATGCCCAGCGTGCGCCGCATCCTGCAAACCCCCCCAAACCTACGACAAACCCCCTGGTTTGTCGTAGGTTTGGGGGGTTGGGCAGGGTCATCGCCAGCTCGTAGGGAGGTTTCGGCGCGAAACTCCTCCTGCAAGCTCGCGACGAGTGGCGAAGCTCGATGTAAAAAAACATGTCAAAAGTGAGATATGCATGAAATATATATCAGCCGTGCCCGTTTTCGCTCGCGCGTCGAAAAACATGGGCACCTCTGTCATCATTTTTCCGACTATGGGCAGCGCATCTTTTCCGTTTTCGACTCTGGACACCGCGTGCGGGTCGTTTTCGACATTGGGCACCGCGGATCTATCGACCGTGACGACGGGCATATAACAACTCCGTCCTTACATCTTTGTCTTGTTTTCAAAAGTACTTCCAAGTGTGATGTTCTCCACAAAAGATATTGTGGAATCCTACTATTAAAAATCATTTAAAATTATATATACGTACAAATGTTTTGTATTCTACTCATTCCTATAGGGAAACTCTCTATGGACTTCGTCCGCACATTCTTGTATCCATACATGTGTTCGTCTCTGTGTACATTTGCACGGATCCATCTATTTCTTTGTATAAGAATAACTTGGATCAAAAGTATCCAATACATTTATTATATGTAATACCTCCTTCATATAGTTATGATTCGACGATCATATGTCAACGATCTGTTGTGACTTTGTTTTCTACCACCAATTGTCATTCCAGTGTAGACAATACTTCCTTTACGAAGTTATTGGTACTAATTAATTCTTAACAAAATTTCCTTCTTCTTTAGCACATAGATTCAACATTCTACATTTTGGTAAATTGTGATATGAAGCCGGGTATGTAGCTTCACCTATCTTGGAGTTTGTACAAGTTGGTTCCTCGGTAGTTCATCTCGCGGCCGGAGACTGATGACGTCAAATGATATTGTCTCTTTGACCAGCATAAAGCGTGTGAGGTAATCGGATTTAGTACGTCTTAAAAAGTCAAACCTTTGAATATTCTTGGTTTATTTCCTTTGTCCTACAGACACACAAAGTAAAAATCACAGATTGTAGGTTGGCGGACGTCTCAAAAACAGGTCGATGAACAGATTACAATAGGCTTCTACGTAACCAAAAAATAATCATGCGAGTTTGCATTGCCGGTTGAAAGTTGCACGTCAGCGCAGCCTACAAGACAGGTAGTACATTGTGGCCCGTATGGAGGAACGGATCCAACGTGTGGTCGGCGCTGAATGTCACATATTTTGTGACAAGGTTTTTCAGAACAAAAGCTCGTACTTCTTGGGTCCCTTCTCGCAACTGATTTTAACGATTTTCCCGCCACAAATTTGACGGATTGCAAATTTACGAGATGATGTGCTCATTATGTGAAAGCTCGCCTACGCGTGTTTGACGTTGGCGTCCTTGGCTGACAAGTTGCACAGTAAATCAATTATCTATTCCTCAACTAGTCCTTTCGCGCATCGACTTTTGCTGAAATTCTAACGATAAAGTGGATTCAAATTCTTGGACTTCATAGTCTTGAAGGTTGTTTATCGATGGTTTTTATCTGTCGCGATGGTGTGACATCATGTCTGTTTATCCGACGGAGACGCGTTAGCGCCGAGACCGGCAAATCGTCTAACTTTCGTTTCAAAACCCAAAATTTGTCTACAGTTTCTCACGTGTCCATCCTTGACACGTGACAATCTTTGTACGTGCCAAGCCTTCGGAAGTTGCAAGCCTTCCTACCTGGCAGGCCTTCTTACCTAGAAAGCCCTTGTACATGGCAGGCATGAGTACGTGGAAGCAAGGAACGCGGGAAAAGGCGGTTCAGTGACAGTCGCCTAATCGATGAACCAATCATCAATCACCTATCCCGCCGGCGGGACAGGTGATCGATGATTGGTTCAAACTACCGTCGGATCCCGCGAAAAATCCATCGATAGATTCAATCGATTTCGAGACTGGGGCTTGTTCTCTTCGTCGTGAAGCATCATCGCGGCTCGTACGGTCATCGCCTTGGACAAGACTAGACAGTTCTCACTGTCCACGTCATAACATATAGGGTGAGGCTGGGCATCATTACAATGCGTCGTCAACGACTGATTCCAACAAAATCAGTAGGTGCTAGTGACCTTCTCACGCGCCATCGTTGAGTTTTGTCATCCAGTCATCGATTGTTTGGAATTTTAGTCTCGTTTTTTAGAATTGAGTGATAGTATGCGTAGTTGGAATAAATATATGGATTCCAAAATTCAGGGTAGTAGCTTCAACGACCTCCTTTCTACCTCTGGGATCACTGTGTGAATGTCACACGAGGGCGAGGGCTTTAATTAGGGACGAAAATGTATGGCGAGTGCAACCCAAAGAGCGCCAAAGAACTCCCAACTGTCGCAAATCGTTGGTTGTGTGTTCTTTAGGTTTTGTTGGGCGGTTGCTGAAGCCTTGTTGGTATTTCCAGTGTTGTTGAATGTGTATCGATGGAGATGGACATGCCACAATCCAGTCTTCGACGACATGGTGGCAACCCAAATCTCGACAACGGACGCGATTGTGGCGCTCAACAGAGTTTTAATTGAGAAAGGTGCATGCCAGACATTACACGGGGCATGCCATCGGTGTCTCCCATCTGTTTCTTTGTGTGGCTTGCACCTTAGAGGTGGAAACCTACACCTGCACCTTTTGGCGGGAACTTTACAGTCAAGCCGTTGTTCCACGTGGGGGAAACCCACGCCAGGGGAGGTACCCCGAGGGGTTATGTGGGAGTGGCACCCACTAAAACCACCCCTAGTGAGAATTTCGTAACACTCTCCGCGACAGGATCAAAACGGGTTGGAAGACACCAAGTGGTGGGCCCGTTTTATCTTCGGAGTCTTTGGATTTGCTGGATTAGTCTGTTAGAAAGTAGGAAGCATTTTGCGTCTGAGTCCTACCTTAATAGACCAGAACTGCTTAGTGACGAGACAACTTGCTGCCTTCGTTTCGAAGGATGGGACAGGAGGTAGACCATAGGTTGCGATGGGATTGATTCAATGAGTGCTTGAAAAGGGACAGTTGGATGGGAGATTGCTTCACACCGGTTGAAGCCAAAATTGGTGGAGAAAAGTTCCGAGGAGAAGGGCCCATAAGGCGCGACTTTGTAGATTTCTTGGCACGTAAAAAAGGAGGGAGGTGTTTTGAAGGAAGGAGCCAGAGAAATATCTTAGATTGATCCAAGATAGGAGCTGTTGACCATGGAAGATGCGAGGGCATTCAAAGAAACAATGGGTAATCGTTTCTTCTTGGCTGCAGCGAGGGCAGTTTCCCGAGTTGGGTAAAGAACCGCATCGGTGTCTATCGTCGGCAGCAGTCCAAGGATAGTTGGACTGCAGCCGCTGAATTAGTGAAAAATCTGACGAAATTCATTCCAAATAGTAAAAACTCTGTGCATACACGTGTGGATTTCGCTTACCCTCCAGGCCAACTCAACAATCCAGCCGCGGTCGAGCCAACGACGGCGACCAACGACTCACAGCCTCACCCCTAAACCGTTGTAACATGGCCGTGCCTGGGATTCGATGAATAGGCAGCGCCTATCGACGCCACTCAACTTTCGAGGCGCCTTTTCGGGGATTCTTCCCTGAAATGCCTTCTCAATTGCGTATTGGAAGGTCGAAGAACGGTTCGACAGCTGTAGATCGACTCATGACTCATCAACCACATGTTTTTCGTCATATTGAGTCGTAATATCGAATCCCAGGCATGGCCCATATGCGTGGATGGGCATTCGAACAAAGTGACCATGAGCCTTCGTTGCTGATGTCATCATATGAGTGAGGCAGGTTCACTCCTGCGGTGCCAGGCACGGCGACCATGCGGCCGCATTTTACCCTCCTGCGAGAATATAGACGCTTTCTGTTGCTTTGAGATATTGCGCATCTGTGGTGACAGCACAACTGCATCCCGGGATCTGCGTAAAAAATCTGTGTTGTCACCCTCTCGTTTTTCTAGCACCCTGTGTTTGTTGGTTATTAGGGACCTATACGAATGCCTGCACTGGACTCTGGGCTGGAAAGAAACCACTGGTGAAACCGACGACAACTCTACCAACGCAAAGAGGGTTTGTCTATGTGGACTGCTCCGGATGGATGTTGGATACGATCTTTGGGTCATCTACGAGCGATCGTAGCTATCGCTGAATTTGAGGTCTCCTACGGGTGGATCGTGGCCATACGTAACTGAGACAGTTGTAGATCTTGCAGCCAAACCCGATAGAAGAATCTAAGATCGGAATGGAAATCTCCGATTAATCGAACGGTATTCTATAACTGTAAATCCACTATTGTTTTGTTGCTTGTCCTCTGTGGCATGCACTGAATTTCAGTAGTTTCATGATCGAAACTCGTGGATTTCTTGTGTACGATTATCTGAACCGCTCTCCACAGCTCGTCCAGAACGGCTGCTTGTCCAGACCCACGAGGTAGCGTCAATGGTACTTACTGCCATAAACACATTTGCTGACATCAGCGACGAGTTATGGCAGAAACTAAACGCGCTCCATGAAAAAGGGACTATTTTCGTTGAGATTGCGAGGAAACTTTTGAGAACCCGGTTGCCGCCGGTCCCGTTGTCACGTGCTTGTGCCGCGAACCTTGGCACAACGTCCCACGCACTCACCAACGCAAAAACATGCCGTGGGACACTGTCCATCACACCCATCACCCAAATCCATCTACGAAGGTGGTCAGTGGCAAGTTGGTGGGTGAAATCGTGGATTGCCTTGGATCATGTTCCCTCTCACCCATTCCTTGCCGCGGCCATGAGCTAGCGCTGCTGATGGCGGTAACACACCGTTCAAGACCACCCAATGATTCGAGAAGATTCCCTCGCAGCTGGATTCACTCCCAAGTTTACCCACCCACCTGTGGTCGTGGATGGTCGAGTGCGAACACGCAAAATGTGGGTGGCGGACAGGTTTGTCAAAACCGTGAAACCGTAACCTGCGCCCCCTATTACGAGCTATGGTTACCTTGGAGCCTCGTCGGCGGAAAACAGAATTCAACAAGCCTCAACGGTATAAACTATTTCTACAAGTGAACGTTCAGGGTAGAATAGAAAGAACATACTACATAATGTACACGTTCATGAAAGATTTGACTATAAGAAACGAATTTAATATATTTACAAGGATACATGTATATTGAAAAAATATGACACCCATCATTCATCCGCTTTAAGAAACCAAAACATTAAAAAATGTACCTAAACATCAAAGCACATTGGTAAGCCAATATTAATTGAACAAAAAAATTACAAAAGACCTCATAAAGATAGAAATAGGTGCAAGATTATGTACATAAATAACTCAATATCAATATTTATAAAGGTTTTGGTACACAATTCCTTACATCTATGTTTCTACGTATATCTATGCCTATATTGATACCTATATATGTATAAATACATTTATCTATGTATATTCGTACAACAAAATTACATGTAAATCTATATCCATATCTATATATTTATCTATATTTATATATACAACTGTAGCTATGTTCACATCTATATCTATTCCTACTTCTATATCAATATACATATATATATTTATCTTTATCCATATCTATATCTAGATGTATATATATATCTATATCTATATCTATATCTATATCTATATCTATATCTATATCTATATCTATATCTATATCTATATCTATATCTATATCTATATCTATATCTATATCTA
>SZWC01008055.1:11445-63945 GCA_023375785.1 Penium margaritaceum
CAGTCGGCTCGACCTGACCCACCACCTTCTGACCTCCTGGATGATGAGCCATTCATGCCAGGCATGACGGACGACTCCTCGGATCATGAGATTCGAGTTCTTCAGGAGCGCCTTCGTCAGCTGCAGACGGGGACCAGATCTCCTGGGATTCCTACGGTGCGACCGTCACCCGACTATCCCGGTGACTATCCACTTCCGGGAGTCTTCCCCATCTCCCGTCCTCCTCAGCCTGCGGTCGCCCTCCCCACAGAGCGGCAACCCAAGGACTTTGAGACACCACCCCCACGATACATCATTGAGGACGGCTTCGACTGCTGGGAGATTCTCTTTCAGGTTTGGGCCACTGCAGAGGGCGTGTGGCCCTACTACCACAGCCAGTATCAGTCTACAGACCCAGCACAGGTGCTGACAGCACCCAGGGCGATACGCGGCCTCCTTTACGCCATGCCACGCGAGACCGTCGTCGACTTCCGTCCTTTTCTCGGCGAGCCTGGCACAAGCAACGGCGCAGATCCACGCGGAGGTTGGGATCTGGCCCTATCCCTGCTGGCCGCACGCCACCCGAGCAGCACACATTTGTGCCTTCCACTCTCTCCGTCAGGGGCCTGGAGAGCCTACAGCTAATGACTAGTGACGCGCCATGCGCATCTACAGGCGTCTTGGGACCTCCGGAGGCACACACTTGTGGGCGCTCCGTACGGTGATGCTCGAAGTTCGCCTTGAGTATACTGACATCTTCACACGGTACAACGACGCCATCCTTGAGACTTTCTCAGCCACTCTACAGCTTCTCCCTTGGGCGCATCAGCTTTTCCTCCAGGTGACTTCAGCCCGCGAGGCAGCCGTGGCCCATCACGAGACTGCCCTTGCTGCAGCAGTCATCGCATCACCACCATCATCCCTCCTGCAGTCTCCTTCATCGTCCATCACGTCCTCATCTTCCTCCTCCTCTTCGGCCCCGTCCACACCCACTCAGACACAGGGTGTTGCAGCAGCAGCTCAGGGGAAGAAGAAGAAGGGGAAGCGAGGACCAGGTCAGCAGCAGTCACAATAGTAGTCGTCTTCCCGTGGTAGCAGTGGACGTTCCGTTCACTGCTACAACTGTGGCGGCGCCCATCGCTACACCGAGTGCCAGCAGTCGCTCGACTGGGCGCGGATTACTCGTGGGCTCCAGGTGGCACACGCTCTCCGTTCCGCGTTCAGCACGTCAGCCTCGACTTCGCCGGACGCGTGGCCGCCACAAATGCAGCTGTTCCAGCTTCCCCACCGGCGAGTAGCCGTGATCTGGACCCACGCGATCGCATTATTGCCGAGCTTCGTCACCTTCTGGCGCTCTGCTTTCAGGGAGGTGCGAGTGTGTTGTCACAGCCGAGTGATTCACAGACTGTCGGTCCGTCTGTCCATGTGGCTCGGGATGACTCGTGTGGGGGGGCACAGTCGGCATGTGATGATGATGGGCCTCACTGTACAGATTGGATTCATGAGTCCCACCTTTGTGCCCTTCGTCGTTTCTCCCCACCTGCTGCTCAGCATCCGTCTGAGGCCGAGTGTTCCATTGCCCGTTGTACAGTGACATCCTCCATTCGTGATGCCGGTGGCACTTGGATCATCGATTCAGGTGCCACTCATCACATGACGTGTCGTCGTAGTGACTTCGTTGTTCTCGGCCCTGTTATGTCTGTTCGTTCTGTTTGCACCGGCTCTGGTCAGTCCTTGCCAGTCCAGGGTGTTGGGGTCTTGCGCTTCGATGGTCCGTCTCCCCTTGTATCTCTCCGAGGTGCTGTTTGTGCCTGACCTTGAGCTCAGTCTGCTTTCTGTACGTGCTTGCACAATGATGGGACTCTCTGTGGAGCACACTGCCGAGTCCGCGACTGTGACTGCCATTGACACTCGCAGCATTGTTCTGCGTGCCTCTGTTGTGGATGACCTGTACCGTGTTTCCCGGATTTCTACCCCTTGCTCCACTTCCCCTTCAGCTCGTGTTTTTGTCACTAGTGTTCTGTCTCCTGAGCACCAGCGATTGCTTCATCGTCGTCTGTGTCATGTAGGCTTCGATACTATGTCGAAGCTCATTCGGACACAGCCCGCTCTCGGTCTTGATGCGACCTCTTTCGAGAAGCCGCCCAAGACCGACTGTCTTTTTTGCGCCCAGGGTAAGATGCATCGCTGCACCTACCCTGAGTCACGATCTCGCGCACTTTGCCCTCTTGAGCTCGTCCATTCGCACCTTCTTGGTCCACTTCCTATCGAGTCTCTGTCCGATAGGGGTCGATACGTCCTAACACTGACTGATGACTTCACCCGGATGCGGTGGGTCTACAGCCTGCGCCAGAAGAGTGACGCCGCTCTCGCGGTTCGACTCTGGCTAGTGATGGCTGAGCGTCAGTCCCGCCACACGCTGCACGCGTTCCGATCGGATCGTGGCGGCAGGTTTCTAGGCGACATGGATAGCTTCTTCGCTGAGCACGCGATTTTTCACCGGGTCTCCGCTCCTGCTACTCCTCAGCAGAACAGTGTTCTGAGCGTTGGAACCGCACCATGGAGGATGCGGTTTGCGCTATGAGGTCTGAATGCGGTCTCCCAGAGTCCTTCGCTTTTGAGGGCTTTGCCTACATGACTTGGGTCTGGAACCGCCTCCCGCACGGTCCTCTTCCGGACCACGTCACACCGTATGAGCTCTGGTTTGGCCATCGTGCTGACCTTCGTCTCGCTCGCGTCTGGGGGTCCTTGGCTTCCGTGTGGTATACTGAGGACCAGCAGGGGTCCAAGGTCTCACCGCGGGGTCGCTTGTGTGCCTTCGTCGGTATCTCCCCGCGATCAAAGGCCTGGCAATTTTGGGACCCTACTCGTCGTCGCATTGTTGAGTCACGCAACACACTCTTCTTTGAGTCCCTCACCTATCGCGATCTGACGTCCACTACGTCGCTGTCTGTCACGCACATCCCTTCCTGTGAGGTTTCTCACCGGATGGGGGAGTCTTCGCCTGCGAACACCCCTCTTCAGGCTGATGTGTCCGTTCGAGCTCCCTCCACTTCACGGTCTCCGACTCTTGATGACCCAGCGATCATCGCTGTCGGTCCAGAGACCTCTCCAGTACTACCGATTTCTACCCCGGTTCCCTCGCCTTCCTCCGGTACCCATGATCCTACACCTGTCCGTACTCCTATGTCCGCCGGCACTCCTGCCTCTGTGTGTGGTCCTGCCTCATCTGTCCCTACTGCCACACCGAGTCCTGTGTCTCCCACACACGCCTCTCCTCGCACGACATCACCAGCTCCCTTGGCTCAGCTCTCCCCGGCTGTGACTGTACCCATTCCTAAGCCTGAGGTGTGCCCCTCAAGCCCAGGTTACTCCCGTGAGCCTGGCGGTCGTCTTCGACCATTGGACTCCGGAGCTCAGCGCGCGTCTGGCCCTGCACCCAGACGCTTCACTTGCACTGTCGCGAGTGGTGATCCCGGCAAAAAGGCCCTAGGCCTGAGTGTCCGCACTGAGCACACAGCGGTACACCCAGTGTGTCCAGTAGGGCACGACCTCGTCACTCGCGAGTTCCACATCGCTTGTGATGCAGCATCCGATCTTGTAGTCGTCAGACCTAGCACTGAGGCGTGTGCTCTTTCCACGCACAGCTCTCCCTCTTTGGCGCCTGACCCGGGCACACTGAGGGAAACTCTCTCATCACAGGATGCTGACGCTTGGCGTGCCGCCTGCGAGGATGAGCTTCATGCCATCCGAGAGCACGGAGTTTACGAGCTAGTCAACCTTCCACCTGGAAGGAAGGCTATTCAGGTCAAGTGGTTTTTACGCAAGAAAGTGAAGCCAGATGGCTCAGTGGAACACCACAGGGCTTGCTTGGTCGTCAAGGGGTAATCTCAGATTGAGGGCATCGATTACACTGACACCTTTGCCCCTGTCGGCCGTATGACCTCAGCTCGAGCTCTGTTCGGTATAGTGGCTCAGCATGACTGGGAACTACACCAGATGGATGTGAACAACGCGTTCCTCCATGGCTCTCTGGATGAGGAGATCTACATGGCTCTGGCTCCCGCTTTTGAGGATGGCGGCAGGGTCTAGGGCTTGCGCAAGTCCTTGTACGGCCTCAAGCAGTGTCCTCGGTGTTGGAACCAGGAGATCACCGGCACCTTGACTCGTGCGGGATATGTACAGAGCAAGGCAGACCCCTCTCTCTTCATCCGCCGGACGCCTGAGCGGTTCACCGCCATCCTGGTCTATGTCGACGACTTTTTGATCGCGTCTCCTTCACTGGAGGCCGTGAAGGAGGCCAAGGCCGTCCTCCAGATTGCCTACAGGATGAAGGACCTTGGTCCTGCAGCGGTGTTTCTCGGCATGGAGATTGTACGAGACCACAGACGTCGTACTCTGCTACTGCACCAGGCCCGATACGCACGCGTTGTGGGGGAGCGCTTCAGCGATCTCCTCGGCGCAGTGCCCACGGCTTCCACACCCCTCACACCCGACGGGTAGGATGCCCTCAAGGTGGACGATCCCACACAGCTGGGGAAGACAGTGGATGTGACCTTGTCCCTCCGTCTCATCGGATCCCTCATGTACGTGGCCACTACCACACGTCCGGACATCGCATTCGCCGTCAACCTCCTTGCCCAGTTTTCGCAGGCTCCACGTGCTAGAGCCCTTCATGCGGCTGTGCGAGTGGTGCGGTACGTGGTCTCCACACCGTATCTTGGACTCTGCTTTCGCCGGCAGTGCTCAGTGGTCCTTGATGGCTACACCGACTGCCATTGGGCCTGGAGCCCAGACGGACGCAGTCGCACCGGTTACGTGTTCTTGCTTGGTGGTACCGCTGTGTCCTGGCGCAGCGGGAAGCAGGGCTGCATTGCACGTAGCTCATCAGAGGCAGAGTATGTCGCTCTGGGAGCAGGGGCTGCTGAGGCGGTATGGCTGCAGCATCTGTTCCTTGAGATGGATCAGTCAGTACCCGCCATTGTGCTTCGTTGCGACAACCAGAGTGCTCTTGCTATTGCGGAGAACTCTGGTGTCTTCCATGCTTGCACAAAGCACATTGCAGTAGAGCATCACTTTGTGCGTGACTTGGTGGAGCGACACGTGATCTCCGTCATTTGGGTTGGCACTGACATGCAGCATGCTGACGTCTTGACGAAGGCACTAGGACGCGGAAAGTTCCTGGTGGCCATTCGTTCTGTCGGGCTTCGCCCCTTGCCTGAGAGTGGTTGAGTGTGGGGTGTTGTGGTGGCCATTCACTATGTCGTTGCATGCGTTGTTGTACTCGTTTCAGTGCTGGACGTGTATGGACATGCATACCATCGGGTCATGGGGGAGTGTTGTGATTTGTGACGTTCCTGTCGTCCTGTACAGTTTACTGTGACCACTCGACCGTGTCCATACTTGTGTAGATCCTTGATGCGGACCCAGGCGGTACCAGTGTGCCGTCCGGTGGCGGACTACCGGCTTGGAGCTGACTGACGGCCGTTCCAGAGCTTTGGACGCTACTCGGGACCTCCTGCAGTTTTTCTACAGCACACTGGACTTTATCGGTGGACTGGCCGTTGGCCCGATTTGCATGCTTTTGCATTGTGTGTTCACTGTTCGATGCCGGATGCATGCATGTGACCAGTCATAGCATCCGGCTTGTGGTTTTGCACATCTAGGTTCAGACGGCGTAGCATTCTGACATGTGTGCGCAGAGTTACGGCCAAAACAGTGGTTTTTGGCCGGTTTTAGGACAGATCTTGCACTGTCGCGTGCGACACCCGCCGTGCGCCGCGGCATGTATTTATGCCTTGGACTTGTCATTTGTTATCTCTCTCTGCAAATGCTATTGAAACATTCTGACACTCTGCCTTTGTGTCGCCTAGCCAAACCCTTGCCGTTGCGTGCATGACTTGTGACTGTCGTCACCGTCTGACCAGGCACTGACGCCTAGTCAGCGGCGGTGTCGCTAGGACGCTTCTACACAAAATCTCACGGACTACAAGCTTGGAGCTCACCGACGACCGTTCGAGAGCTCTGGACGCTTCCCGGGACCTCTTGCAGTTTTTCTACAGCATGCAGGACTTTATCAGTGGACTGGCCGTGGGCCCGATTTGCATGTTTTGCATTGTGTGTCCACTGTTCGATGCCGGATGCATGCATGAGACCAGTCGTAGCGACCGGCGTGTGATTTTGCACGTCTAGGTTCACACGGCGTAGCGTTCTGACATGTGTGCGCAGAGTTACGGCCAAAACAGTGGGTTTGGGCCGGTTTTAGGACAGATCTTGCACTGCCGCGTGCGACACCCGCCGTGCGCCGCGGCAGGTACTTATGCCATGGACCTGTCATTTGTCATTTCTCTCTGCAACAGCTATTCAAGCATTGAGACACTTTGCCTTGTGTCCCCTATCTGAACTCTTGCCGTTGCGTGCACGACCCGTGACTGTTGTCACCGTCTGATCAGGCACTCACGTCTGGTCAACGGGAGTGTTGGTAGGAAGCTTCTTTGCATATTCTCATGGTATCAGAGCAATGAGACAGTTCTCACTGAGCTGCGCAGCAGAGAGGCAGCAGAGCAGCAGTAGTGAGAGTCACCGCTGGAGCAGATCTACTGGGGCCTGTCGAAGACAGCCAGTCGCCGTCGACGCAGCCCACACCCGTCACGTGAGACCATAGAAGCGACGTTGCCACCATGCCAGCAGCAGCATAGCAGCAGAGCAGCAGCAGCAGCAGCGGTAGCAACAGTGCCGTATAAGCAACTACGGCAGCGCGTGACGGCTGCAGCGAGTGCAGCCGCCGTCCACAGCCGCAGCGGCGGCCGCGGCAGCAGCAACGAGTAGCGGCAGCGGCGGCAGCAGCAGAGCAGCAGCAGCAACAGCGGCGTAGCAGCAGTAGCGGCAGCCGCGGCGGCAGCAGCAGAGCAGTAGCAGCTGCAACAACTGCAGCGCCAGTGCGCGGCGGCGGCAGCGAGCAGCAGCTGCAGCCCGCAGCAGCAGCAGCGGCATTGCGCAGCCGCTACTGCCACTGCTGCGCATGCAGCCACGCAGCTGCTGCTGTAGCTTATAGCACAGCTGCAGCAGCAGCTGAGCGGAAGCTTCTGCACAGCCTCCGCGCAGCTTCCGCGCAGCCGCCGCGGAGCGGCTGCACACTTGCGCAGAACCGAGAGAGAGAGAGAGAGAAAAAAAAAGGGGGAAGGGAGTCGAGCCGACGACAGCATTTTTGCCTGCTGACGTCATCAGGTCGTGCTGACATCAGCAACCACCTACTGACATCAGCACCATACTTAGCCAAATTATTGGCCGGAAGATAAAAAATTGCCAGCGTCTCAACTCCTCGAGAAACGCTGACGCTTTGGAAATCCGACAAACTTGACTTGTCGACCCATACTAAGAGGCGACATGGACTCATCGGACAACGAGGAGAAGGCGACAGGTGATCCCTCCTCCTCCTCTTCTGGGGTCCTGAGCCCGCGCTCGCAGGCCATTGAGGACCTGTGGAGCCAGCAGGTTGAGATGCGTCGCCTACAGCAGGAGCAGACTGATGCCATTCGTACGCTGACTGAGCTTCTGCGGGGCCAGTCCACAGTCCCACTGCAGGTTTCCGAGGGAGCTGTCGGCGTCGCGGTCTCTAGACACCAGTCGGCTCAGGCACCCGTTACAAGAGCTCGACCTGATCCACCACCTCCTGACCTCCTGGATGATGAGCCATTCTTGCCAGGCATACCAGATGACTCCCCGGATCATGAGATTCCAGTTCTTCAGGAGCGCCTCCGTCAGCTGCAGACGGGCACCGGATCTCCTCGGATCCCTACGATGCGATCGTTACCCGACTATCCCGGTGACTATCCCCTTCGAGGATTGTTCCCCGTCTCTCGTCCTCCTCGGCCTGCGGTTTCTCTCCCCACGGAGCGGCAACCCAAGGACTTTGAGACACCACCTCCACGATACATCACTGAGGACGGCTTCGACTGCTGGGAGATCGTTTTTCAGGTCTGGGCTACTTTAGAGGGCGTGTGGCCCTACTACCACAGCCCTTATCAGCCTACAGACCCAGTACAGGTGCTAACAGTAGCCAGGGCGATGCGCGGACTCCTCTATGCCATGCCACACGAGACCTTTGTCGACTTCCGCCCCTTCCTTGGAGAGCCCGGCACAGGAACGGGCGCCGAACCACGCGGGGGTTGGGATCTGGCCTTATCCCTGCTGGCTGCACAGACGCATGCCACCCGTGTAGCACACATTCGTACCTTTCACTCTCTGCGTCAGGGGCCTGCAGAGCCTGCAGCTAATTACTGGCAACGCGCCATGCGCATCTACACGCGCTTTGGGACCTCCGGAGGCACACAACTGTGGGCGCTCCGTACGGTGATGCTCGGAGTTTGCCTTGAGTATAGTGACATCTTCACACGGTACAGTGACGCTGTCCTCGAGCCCTTTTCAGCCACTCGGCAGCTTCTCCCTTGGGTGCATCAGCTCTTCCTCTAGGTGACTTCAGCCCGCGAGGCAGCCGTGGCCCATCAGGAGACTTCCCTTGCTGCAGCAGTCATCGCATCACCACCATCATCCCTCTTGCAGTCTCCTTCTTCATGCTCCATCACGTCCTTGTCTTCCTCCTCCTCTTCGACCCCGCCCACACCCACTCACACACTGGGTATTGCAGCAGCATCTCAGGGGAAGAAGAAGAAGGGGAAGCGGAGACCAGGTCAGCAGCAGTCACAGCAGCAGTCGTCCTCCAGTGGTAGCAGTGGACGTTCCATTCACTGCTACAACTGTGGAGGCGTCGATCGCTACACCGAGTGCCAGGAGCTGCTCAGCTGGGCGCGGATTACTCGTGGGCTCCAGGCTGCACACGCCCTCCGTTCCACATCCAGCACGTTATCCTCGCCATCCTCTGGACGCGTGGCGGGCACGACTGCAGCTGTTCATGCTTCTCCACTGGCGAGTAGCAGCGATCCGGACCCACGCGACCGCACCATCGCCGAGCTCCGACACCTTCTGGTGCTCCGCTTTCAGGGAGGTGCGAGTGTGTTGTCACAGCCGAGTGATTCACAGACTGTCGGTCCGTCTGTTCTTGTGGCTCAAGATGACTCGTGTGGGGGGGCACAGTCGGCATGTGATGATGATGAACCTGTCTGCACAAATTGGATTCATGAGTCTCACCTTTGCGCCCTTCGTCGCTTCTCCCCATCTGCTGCCCAGCGTCTGTCTGAGGCCGAGTCTTCCATTGCCCATTGTACAGTGACGTCCTCCAGTTGTGATTCAGGTGGCACTTGGATCATCGATGCAGGTGCCACTCATCACATGACGTGTCGGCGTAGTGACTTTGTTGTTCTCGGCCCTGTTGCGTCTGTTCGTTCCGTCCGGACAGGCTCTGGTCAGTCCTTGCCTGTCCAGGGTGTTGGGGTCGTGCGTTTTGATGGTCCGTCTGGCTCCTTGTATCTCTCCGAGGTGCTGTTTGTACCTGACCTTGAGCTCAGTTTGCTATCTGTACGTGCTTGTACACTGATGGGACTCTCTCTAGAGAACACTGCCGAGTCCGTGACTGTGACTGCCATTGACACTCGCAGCGTATTTCTGCGTGCCTCTGTTGTCGATGACCTGTACCAGGTCTCCCGGACTTTTGCTCCTTGCTCCCCTTCCCCTTCAGCTTGTGTTTTTGTCACTGGTGTCCTTTCTCTTGAGCACCACCGATTACTTCATCGCCGTCTTTGTCATGTGGGCTCCGACACTGTGTCAAAGCTCATTCGGACACAGCCCGCTCTCGGTCTTGATGCGGCTTCTTTCGAGAAGCCGCCCAAGACCGACTGTCTCTTCTGCGCCCAGGGTAAGATGCATCGCTGCACTTACCCTGACTCTCGTTCTCGCGCACTTCGCCCTCTTTAGTTGGTCCATTCAGACCTTCTTGGTCCTCTTCCTGTCGCGTCTTTGTCCGATAGGTGTCGATACGTCCTGACTTTGACTGAGGACTTCATCCGGATGCGGTGGGTCTACAGCCTGCGCCAGAAGAGTGACGCCGCTCTCGCGGTTCGCCTCTGGCTAGTGACGGCTGAGGGTCACTCCCGCCACACACTGCACACCTTCCGCTCGGATTGTGTCGGCGAGTTTCTAGGCGAGATGGATAGCTTCTTCGCTGAGCACGGGATTTTTCACCAGGTCTCCATTCCTGCTACTCCTCAGCAGAACAGTGTTTCTGAGCGTTGCAACCGCACCATGGAGGATGCGGTTCGCGCTATGTGGCCTGAGTGCGGTCTCCCAGAGTCCTTCGCCTATGCGGGCTTTGCCTACATGACTTGGGTCTGGAACCGCCTCCCGCACGGTCCCCTTCTGGACCACGTTACACTGTATGAGCTCTGGTTTGGCCACCGTGCTGACCTTCGTCTCGCTCGCGTCTGGGGGTCCTTGGCTTCCGTGTGGTACATCGAGGACCAGCAGGGTCCAAGGGGGTCCAAGGTCTCACTGCGGGATCGCTTGTGTACCTTTCTAGGCATCTCCCTACAATCGAAGGCCTGGCGCTTTTGGGACCCTACCCGTCGTCGCATTGTTGAGTCACGCGACGCGCTCTTCTTTGCGTCCCTCACCTACCGTGATCTGACGTCGATTACGTCGCTGTCTGTCACGCACATCCCCACGTGTGAGGTTTCTCGCCGGATGGGGGAGTCTTCGCCGGCGAGCACCCCTCACCAGGCTGATGTGTCCGTTCGAGCTCCTTCCACTTCACGGTCTCCGGCTCTTGATGACCCAATGATCATCGCTGTCGGCCCAGAGACCTCTTTAGCACCACCGGCTTCTACCTCAGTTCCCTCGCCTCCCTCAGGTACCCATGATCCTACACCTGTACGTACTCTTGTGTCCGCCGGCACTCCTGCCTCTGTGTGTGGCCCTGCCTCATCTGCCCCTACTGTCTCACCGAGTCCCGTGTCTCCCACACACGCATCTCCTCGCACGACATCAGCAGCTCCCTTGCCTCAGCTCTCCCCGGCTGTGATTGTGCCCGTTACTGAGCATGAGGTGCGCCCCTCGAGCCCAGGTTGCTCCCGTGAGCTTGGCGGTCGTCTTCGACCATCGGACTCTGGAGCTGATCGAGCGTCTGGCCCTGCACCCAGGCGCTCCACTCGCAGCGTTGCGAGTGGTGACCCCGGCATAAAGGCCCTAGGCCTGAGTGTCGGCACTGAGCACACAGAGGTACACCCAGCGTGTCCTGTAGGGCACGATCTCATCACTCGCGAGTTCCACATCGCTTGTGATGTAGCAGCCGACCTTATGGTCATCAGACCTAGCACTGAGGCATGCACTCTTGCCACGCAGAGCTCCCCCTCTTTGGCGCCTGACCGGGACACACTGAGGGAAGCTCTCTCATCATAGGATGCTGACGCTTGGCATACTGCCTGCGGGGATGAGCTTCGCACCATCTGAGAGCACGAAGTTTACGAGCTAGTGGACCTTCCACCTGGGAGGAAGGCTATTCAGGTCAAGTGGGTATTTCGCAAGAAAGTGAAGCCAGATGGCTCACTGGAACGCCACAAGGCTCGCTTGGTCGTCAAGGGTTACTCTTAGATTGAGGGCATCGATTACACTCACACCTTTGCCCATGTTGGCCGTATGACCTCAGCTAGAGCTCTGTTCGGTGTAGTAGCTCAGCATGGCTGGGAACTACACCAGATGGATGTGAACAATGCGTTCCTCCATGGCTCTCTGGATGAGGAGATCTATGTGGCTCAGCCACCCGGCTTTGAGGACGGCAACAAGGTCTGGCGCTTGCGCAAGTCCTTGTACGGCCTCAAGCAGTCTCCTCGGTGTTGGAACTAGGAGATCATTGAGACCCTCACTCCTGCGGGATATGTGCAGAGCGAGGCACATCCCTCTCTCTTCATCCACCAGACGCCTGAGCGGTTCACCGCCATCCTGGTCTATGTCGATGACCTTCTGATCGCGTCTCCTTCACTGGAGGCCGTGAAGGAGGCCAAGGCCGTCCTCCAGACTACCTAGAGGATGAAGGACCTTGGTCCTGCAACGGTGTTTCTTGGCATGGAGATCGTACGAGACCGCAGACGTCATACTCTGCTGCTGCACCAGGCTCAATACGCACGTGTTGTGGAGGAGCGCTTCAGCGACCTCCTCGGCGCTGTGCCCACGGCTTCCACACCTCTCACACCCGACGGGCAGGATGCCCTGAAGGTGGACGATCCCACACAGCTGGGGGAGACAGTGGATGTGACCTTGTACCTCCGTCTCATCAGATCTTTGATGTGCCTGGAAACTACCACACGTCCGAACATCGTATTCGCCGTCAACCTCCTTGCCTAGTTTTCGTAGGCTCCACATGCTAAAGCCCTTCATGCGGCTGTGCGAGTGGTGCGATATGTGGTCTCCACACTGTACCTCAGACTCTGCTTTTGTTGGCAGTGTCCGGTGGTCCTTGACGGCTACACTGACAATGACTGGGCCTGGAGCCCAGACGGACGCAGTCGCACCGGTTACGTGTTCCTGCTCGGTGGTACCGTTGTATCCTGGCGCAGTGGGAAGCAGGGTTGCATTGCACGTAGCTCATCGAAGGCAGAGTATGTCACTCTGGGTGCAGGGGCTACTGAGTCGGTATGGCTGCAGCGCCTGTTCCTTCAGCTGGGTCAGTCAGTACCCGCTATTGTGCTTCGTTGCGACAACCAGAGTGCTCTTGCCATTGCGGAGAAATCTGGTGTTTTCCATGCTAGCACGAAGCACATTGCAGTAGAGCATCACTTTGTGCGTGACCTGGTGGAGCAACACGTGATCTCCGTCATTTGGGTTGGCACTGACACGCAGCGTGCTGACTTCTTGACAAAGGCACTAGCACGCGGAAAGTTCCTGGTTGCCATTCGTTCTGTCGGACTTCGCCCCTTGCCTAAGAGTGGTTGAGTGTGGGGTGTTGTGATGGCCATTCGTTCCGTCGTTGCACGCGTTGTTGTACTTGTTTCACTGCTGCACATGTATGGACATGCGTACCATCGGGTCATGGGGGAGTGTTGTGAGTTGTGACGTTCCTGTCGACCTGTACGGTTTACTGTGACCACTCGGCCGTATCCATACTCGTGCAGACCCCTGATGCGGACCTAGGCGGTACCGGTGCGTCATCTGGTGGCGGACTACCAGCTTGGAGCTGACCGACGACCGTTCCAGAGCTCTGGACGCTTCCCAGGACTTCCTGCAGTTGTTCTGCAGCACGCAGGACTTTATCGGTGGACTGGCCGGGGGCCCGATTTGCATGTTTTGCATTGTGTGTCCCCTGTTCGATGCCGGATGCATGCATCTGACCAGTCGTAGCGTCCGGCTTGTGATTCTACACGTCTAGGTTCACACGGCGTAGCGTTCTGACATGTGTGCGCAGAGTTACGGCCAAAACAGTGGTTTTGGGCCGGTTTTAGGGCAGATCTTGCACTGCCGCGTGCGACACCCGCCGTGCGCCGCGGCAGGTACTTATGCCATGGACCTGTCATTTCTTATTTCTCTCTGTAAATGCTATTGAAGCATTCAGACACTTTGCCTTGTGTCCCCTAGCCGAACTCTTGCCGTTGCATGCACGACCTGTGACTTTGGTCACCGTCTGATCAGGCACTCACGCCTGGTCAACGGGAGTGCTGCTAGGAAGCTTCTTTGCATATTCTCACTGAATTCTGAGCCCAATTTGCATGTTTTGCATTATCCGTCCACTAATCAATGCCGGACTTGTGCGTGTGACCAATCGCAGTGTCTGGCTCGACATTCCGCATCTCTAGGTACACACAGTGTTGCATAACCCTAAACCATGTGCGTCGAGGTACGGCCAGAAGAGTGGTTTTCAGCCAGTTTTAAGACAAAATAACATTGTCGCATGCGTCACCCGCTGTGCACCGCGAGAAGTATTTATGCTGAGTACTTGTCAATTGTCATCTCTCTGCATTACTAAAGTATTGGAGCTTATGAGACTTTGCACATCTCCCTAGCCTAACTCTTACTGTTAAGAAACTGCTAGAAAGCTTCCTAACCTCGATGCTGCTCATGTGGCGACACTGTCCAGTCAGCAGGCGCACTAGCAAGCAAGCACGTACAAGAATCAGCAAGGATCAGACTAGGGAGACGCGCGAAGCCTCATGAGCTTCAATAGCGCAGTAGTGCAGAGAGAAATGACAACTGACAAGCACACAATGTGAAAAGCTGCTGCTGCGTAGGGCGGGTGACGCACGGGACGGTGCCAGTTTGTCATAAAACCAGCCCCAAACCACTGCTTTAGCCGTAACTCTGTGTACAAGTATCCAAACGCAACATCGTCTGAACTAAGAGATGTAGAATCTTGAGCCAGACGCTACGACTGGTCACACGCACAACTCCGGCATCAATGAGTGGACAGACAATGCAAAACATGCAAATCGGGCTCAAGAGCCATTCCACTGAGAAAACTCTATCGTTTGTAGAAAACCGCAAAACACCCCGGTATTGTGATTTGTGACATTGTCATCAACCTGTACAGTTTACTGTGATCCCTCGGCCATGTCCATGCCCGTGCTCATCCCTAATGCGGACCCAGGTGGCGTCCGTGCGTCGTCTGGTGATGGAAAAATTTATGATGTGGACGTGTCATTGCACAGTGTTTTTGGGCCCTGTCTGACTGCCCATCCCTACAAAAAAGGGAGGAAAATCAGCTCACAGCAGCAGCTGCGAGCATTGGCAGCGCGCAGTGGCAACAACAGCTTGCAGCAGCCGTAGAGTGAGCAGCTGTGGGTAGCAATAGCAGCGCAGCAACGACGACAGAAGTAGCAGTAGCGGCGGCAGCCACAGCAGCAGCAGCAAGCAGTGCTACTGCGTAGCACGACTGCATAGCATTATTGCGTAGCACTACTGCGCAGCTACGTAGAAGCTGTGCGGGGCTGCGCATGGCGGCATAGGCCTGCGTAGGCCTGCGTAGGGCTGCATAGGGGTTGCCCAGGGCAGGGGGGTGACGCGGTCACCCCCACTGAGGAGTCTGCCGTGACTTCCAAAACACAATAAGGTTCCAATGTTGCACTAAGCTGCACAGGGTTATGTAGAAACATATGGAGGTTTGGACAAGAGGGGAACACAAAAAAAAATTGCAAATGAAAATGTAGGAAGTAAAAGAATCATGTAAAAACACCAAGCTTAAACTCTAAGTTCAACTTTCTTGGGTTAGGACTCTATTCATAAGTTTGGCTTCCTTTCAAATTAATTCCAAATGTGATGTTGTGGAAAAGAGATCTTGTGGAGTTATTGTTGGAATAAATTAAGATTATTTTTTTGTACAAGTTATTCTATTCTTAACATTTTCCCACATTGAAAACTTCCATGGACTATGTTCTGAAATTCATTGCATCCATACATGTGTTCATGTCTGTATACATTTACATGCATTCATCTATGACTTTGTGTAAGTATAAATGAAACAAAAGTATCGAATTTATTCATTTTATGTAGTATTTACTTCATGTATACATGATTTGACCATCCCATGTGAATGATCGATCGTGACTTTGTCTACGACCACCAATTGCAATGTCAATATAGATAATACGTATCGTTCCATGAATACTGGTATTATTTCAATTTCGTAATATTTCCTCCTCATTTAGCACACTGATTCAACATTTTTTATTTTCGTAAATTGTTAGCTGAAGCCTGGTATGTATCTTCAGCTGTCTTGGAGTGTGTATAAGTTTGGTCCTTGATCGTTCATCTCGCGTCCGGAGAATGATGCGGTTGAATGAGCTAGTCTTGTTGACCAGTCCGGAGCGTGTGAGAGATTCAAAGTTAGTACGCCTTAAAATTTTGACCCTGTCGAATATTCTTGGTTTATTTCCTGTGTCCTACAGAGAGACAAAGTAACAATATCAAATTGCAGGCTGGCGGACGTCCCAAAAATAAGGTCCACGAATCGATGACAATAGGTTACTACGTAACGCAAAAAACCTGCTGGCGTAAAATACACTAGCGTAAAAAATGCTAGTGTTTTTTGCTGGCATAAAAAAAACGCTGATGTCACCATTGGCTTTGCTGACGTTAGCAATTTTGGGGTAAAAATATCACTTTTCCGTGAGGTTTCAAATCCTCGAGAAACGCTAACGGTTCTGAAATCCGACCAGTTTGACATCCCGGCCCATACTGAGCGCTACCATGGCTCTGACCGGTGATAATGGCAAAGGACCACTACATCCCTCTTCTTCCTCTTCAGGGAACATGAGTCCATGCTCACAGGCTATTAAGGACCTACGGAGCCAGCAGGATGCGATGTGTCATCTACAACAACAGCAGATTGACGCCATCTGTACGCTCACTGAGCTTCTTCGTGGTTAGTCCACGGCCCCACGGCAGACCTCTGAGGGAGTTGGCGGTGTCATACGCTCTGCACAGCACTCACAATCTGCACCGATGATAGGAGCAGGACGCAAGCCGCCATCTCTTGATCCTTGGCATGAGGTTTCCGGCATGCTAGGTTTGGAGGATGGTACTCACGAGAGCGAGATTCGCGTGCTTTAGGAGCGTCTCCGCCAGCTTTAGACGAGTTCTTGGCCCCCACACACATCTGGCTCCTTTTTCCTAGAGATCCGATCCTCACCTGATTCCTACCCTAGCTACCCCAGGGAATTTCCTCGTCCTGGTCTCTTCCCCATTCCTTATCCTTCTTAGCCTCTGGTTGCTCTCCCTACGGAGCGGCAACCCAAGGACTTCAAGACACCGCCCCCACGATACATCAGCAAGGACGACTTTGACAGCTAGGAGATTATTTTCCAGGTCTAGGCCACGTCAGAGGGAGCATAGCCCTACTATCACAGTTCGTACCAGGTTACGGATCACGCACAAGTGCTCACAGCGGCCAGGGCGATGTGGGGACTACTTTACTCCATGACGCGTGAGACCATTGTGGACTTCTGCCCGTTCCTTGGAGAGGCCGGCAGAGGGGCGGGTGCGGATCCATGTGGTGGCTGGGACTTGGCATTGTCCCTGCTTTTTTTAGAGACGCACGCCACCCACGCGACTCACATTCGCACCTTTCACTCCCTTTGTCAGGGACCTGCCAAGCCCACAGCGGACTACTGGCGGCGGGCCATGTGCATCTACACGCGCATTGAGACCTCAGGAGGTACACAGCTTTGGGCGCTCCGCACGATCATGCTTGGAGTTCATCTTGCGTACGCATACATGTTCACGAGGTACAGCGACGCCGTGCTCGAGCTCTTCTCCACCTCCCTTGAGCTTCTTCCTTGGGCACATCAGCTTTTCCTCCGGGTAACTTTCGCCAATGAGGCAGCCGTGGCCCATCAGGAGAGTCCCCTTGCTGCATAGGTCAACGCGACGCCACCAACGCCCTTCTCGCAGTCCGCTCCTCCATCCTCTTCCACATCCTCTTCTTCCCTCTCCACCCCGATTACCTCGACTCAGACGTAGGGTATGGCAATAGCGGCTGAGGGGAAGAAGGGGAAAAACAGGCACGATTCTGGTCAGCAGCAGTCACTGCAGCAGCAATCACCGGGTAGTAGGAGTAGACGTACTGTTCACTGCTACAACTGTGGAGGCACTCATTGCTACACCAACTGCTAGCAGCCGCTTGATTGGGCATGGATCACTCGCGGTCTTCAGGCTGCCCACGTAATGCGGTCCGCGTCGAGCAGCACAACCTCTGGTCACGCCACGACCACGACCACATCATTTCCCGCAGCAGTTCCCGCTTTCCCGCCGGCGAGCAGTGGCGACCTGGAACCACGTGACCGCACCATCGTCGAGCTCCATCACCTTCTGGCGCTTTGCTTTTAGGGAGCTGCGAGTGTGTCATGAAACCCGGGTGGTTCATAGATTGTTTGTTTGTCTGTTCACGTAGCTCGTGATGACTCGTGTGGGTGGGCACAACTGGCATGTGATGATGATGGGCTTAACAGTGCCGATTGGATTCATGAGTCTCACCTTAGTACCCTTCGTTGTACCCCCTCACATGTTGCTGAGCACGCGTCTGAGGCCAAGTGTTCCATTGCTCGTTGCGCAGTGACATCCTCTGGTCGTGATCTTGGTGGCACCTGGATCATCGATTCTGGTGCTACTCACCACATGACCTGTCTTCGTAGTGACTTCGTTTTCCTTGGTCCTGTTGCATCTGTTCACTCCATTCACACAGGCTCTGGTCAGTTGTTGCCGGTCCAGGGTGTTGGGGTTGTGTCATTCGATGGTTTGTCTAGCCCTCTGTATCGTTTCGAGGTGCTTTTTGTGCCTGACCTTGAGCCCAGCTTGCTTTCTGTGCGTGCACTTAGTCTTGACGCGGCCTCTTTCAAGAGGTCGCCCAAGACTGACTGTGTATTATGTGCTCGAGGTAGGATGCATCGCTGCACCTACCCTGACTCCTGTTCTTGAGCTCTTTGCCCTCTCAAGTTAGTCCATTGGGACCTTCTCGTTCCTCTCCCTATCGAGTCTTTTTCCGATCGGGGTCAATACATCTTGACCCTGACTAATGACTTCACCAGGATGCGGTGGGTCTATAGCCTGTGCTAGAAGAGCGATGCCACTCTCGCAATATGTCTCTGGCTAGTGATGGCTGAGCATCAGTCCCGCCACACACTGCACATATTCCGTTCAGATCGCGGCGGTGAGTTTCTTTGCAACATGGATCGTTTCTTTGCCGAGCACGGGGTTTTTCACCAGTTCTCCGCTCTGGTACTCCTCATCATAACGGTGTCTCTCAGCACTGGAACCGCACCATGGAGGATGCGCATTGTGCTATGTGGTCTGAGTGCGGTCTCTCGGAAGCGTTTGCATTTGATGGATTTGCTTGCGTGACATGGGTCTAGAACCGCCTCCCGCACGGTCCCCTTCTGGACCACGTTACATGGTGCAGGCTCTGGTTTGGTCACTGTGCCGATCTGCATCTTGCTCGTGTCTAGGGATCTGTGGCTTCTGTGTGGTACACCGAGGACTAGCAGGGTCCAACGTCTCCTAGCGGGGTCGCTTGTGTGCCTTCGTAGGCATCTCCCCGCGGTCAAAGGGCTTGGTGTTTTTGGGACCCCGCCCGGCGTCCCATTGTTGAGTCCCGCGACATGCTATTCTTTGAGTCCCTCACGTACAGTGACCTCACTTCTATCACGTTGATGTTTGTCATGCACGTTCCTACCTATGAAGCTTCTCGACGGATGGGGAAGTCTGGGCCTACGAGCACCTCTCGTCCGGCTGATGTGTCCGTTTGAACCCCCTCCACTTCTTGGTCTCCGGCTCTTGATGACCAAGCGATCATAGCTGTCAGCCCAGAGACCTCTCTAGCCCAGCCTGTCTCTACCCGTATTCCCTCACACCCCACAGGCAATGATGATTTTGTACCCATGTCCACCAATACTCCTGCCTCTGTGTGTGATCCTGCATCTGCCCCTGCTCCTACACCCAACCCTGTGTCTCCCGTCATTTCACCAGCATCTCAGCATCAGCATCCTCACACTGCATCACCTGCACCTTTACCTCAGTCCTCACCAGATGTGGTGGCACCTGTCTCTGAGCCTAAGGTGAGCTCCTTGAGCCCAGGCTACTCGTGTAAGCCCGGGGGTCTTCTCCGACAACTAGTCTCTAGAGTCTAGCGAATGTTGGGTCCCGCACCTAGGCACTCCACTCCCAGAATTGAAGTGGTGATCCTGGCACAAAGGCCCTAGGCCTGAGTGTCCGCACAGATCACACATAGGTACACCCAACGTGCCGTGTAGGGCACGATCTGGTCACTCACGCGTTTTGCATTGTTTGTGATGCAGTAGTTGACCTTGTGGTCGTCCAGCCCAGCTTTGAGGCATGTGCACTTCCCACTCAGAGCTCTCCCTCGATGCGCCCGATCCGGACAAAATAAGAGAGGCTATGTCATTAGAGGATGCAAATGCCTGGTGTGTTGCCTACGACGATGAGCTTTGTGCCATCCGAGAGCACGGAGTTTATGATCTAGTCGACCTTCCACCTGGGAGGAAGACTATTCAGGTCAAGTGGATCTCTTGCAAGAAACTGACGCCGTATGGCTCACTAGAACGCCACAAGACTCGGTTGGTCATCAAGGGTTATTCCTAGATCGAGGCATCAATTACACTAACACTTTTGCCCCTGTTGGCCGCACGACCTCAGCTCGCGCTCTGTTCAGTGTGGTGGCTCAGCATGACCGAGAACTACACCAGATGGATGTGAACAATGCATTCCTCCATGGCTCTCTGGATGAGGAGATTTACGTAGCTCAGCCACCAGGCTCTGAGGTCGGTGACAAGGTCTAGCTCTTGCGTAAGCGCTTGTACGGAATCAAGCACTCTCCTTGATGGTGGAGCCAAGATGTTATAGGCACTCTGACTCGTGCAGAATATGTACAGAGCGAGACAGATCCCTCTCTTGTTATCCGACGGTTGCCTGAGCGGTTCACCGCCATCCTGGTCTATGTGAACGGCCTTCTCATCGTGTCTCCCTCCATGGAGGCCGTGAAGGAGGCCAAGGCGGTCCTCCACACCACCTGCAGGATGAAGGATCTTGGTCCTACAATGGTGTTTCTTGGGATGGAGATTGTGCAAGATCGTAGACGTCGTAGACTTCTGCTGCATCACGCCCGATGCGCACAGGCTGTGGGAGAGCACTTCAGTGACCTCCTTGGCGTAGTGCCCATGGCCTCCACACCCCTCACACCTGACTAGTAGGATACCCTAAAGGTGGACGATCCCACACAGCTGGAGGAGACAGTGGATGTGACCTTGTACCTCCGTCTCATCGGATCCCTGATGTACCTGGCCACTACCATACACCCCGATATTGCTTTTGCCATCAACCTCCTTGCACAGGTTTTACAGGCTCCATGTGCCAGAGCCCTTCATGAGGCTGTGCAAGTGGTGCGGTGGATGGTCTCCACACCATACCTTGAACTATGCTTTTGTCGGTAGTGTTCGGTGGTTCTTCACGGCTACACCGATAGCTGTTGGGCTTGCAGTCCACATGGACGGAGTCGCTCCGGCTACGTTTTCTTGCTCGGTGGTACCGCTGTCTCCTGGTACAGTAGGAAGAAAGGCTGTATTACACGTAGCTTGTCAGAGGCAGAGTATGTTGCCCTGGGTGTAGGGGCTGCTAAGGCAGTGTGGCTATAGCGCTTGTTCCTTGTGTTGGGTCAGTCAGTGCTCGCAATTGTGCTTCGCTGTAACAACCAGAGTGCTCTTGCCATTATGAAGAACTCTAGTGCTTTTCATGCTCGCACACAGCACATTGCAGTTGAGCATTATTTTGTGTGTGATCTGGTGGAGCGACACGTGATCTCCGTCATCAAGGTCAGCACTGACATGTAGTGTGCTGATTTCTTGACGAAGGCAGTTGCTCGCGAGAAGTTTCTGGTGGCCATTCATTCTATTGGACTTCGCCCCTTGCCTGAGAGTGGTTGAGTGCGAGGTGAGTTTATGTCTGTATCATGACTGTTTCTGCACTCGTTGCATTTGTTTCAGTGCTGCACGCGTGTGGACATGCGTACCATCGGGTCATGGGGAAGTGTTGTGATTTTTGTTGTTCTCATCGACCTGTACATTTTAGTGTGACCACTCGGCCGTGTCCATGCCCATGCACATCTGTGACGTATACCCAAGTGGCATTGGTGCGTTGTCTGGTGATGGACCACCTACTTGGAGCTGACCGATGACCACCCTAGAGTCTTGGATGCTGTCTGAGACCTTCTACAGTTTTCCTGCAGCCTATAGGATTTTATCGGTGGACTGGCCGTGGGTCCGATTTGCATGTTTTGCATTGTGTTTCCATCGTTTGATGCCGGATTCATGCATGTGACCAGTCATAACGTCTGGCTCAAGATCTTGTACGTGTAGGTTCAGACGGCGTAGCGTTCTGACTTGTCTATGCAGAGTTACAACCAAAACAATGTTTTTGGGCCGGTTTTAGGACAGACCTTGGCCTGCCGCATGCGACACCCGCCGTGCGCCGTGGCAGGTATTTATGCTGTGGACCTGTTATTTGTTTACCCGCTTTGCATTACTAAGCTATTGGAGCCTATGAGACTATGCGCGTCTCCCTAGCCCGACTCTTGCTGTTTCTTGCACCTGCTTGCTTGCTAGTGCACTAGCTGACAGGACAGTGTCACCACATCAGCAGCAGCAAGGTTAGGAAGCTTCCTAGTAGTTTCTCACCCGGCAAGCACTCAAGACGTCTGGGCAGCTGTCTGGTAGCTATTGGTGGATGGAGCCACCACCCGGCGGTGCTCTGGTGCTAGCTGCATGCGCATCAGGGATGTGCACAAGCATGGACACAACCGATTGGTCACTGTAAGCTGTACAAATAGATGGGGACGACTCACATGACAACAATCTCCCATGACCCAATGGTACGCATGTCCATGCACGTGCAAAACTGACATAGGTGCGTAACAAGTTGCTCAACAATTCATACTCACACACCTCACTCTCACCCACTCTCAGGCAAGGGGCAAAGCCCGAAAGAACGAATGGCCACCATGAACTTTCCGCGCGCAAGTGCCTTGGTGAAGAAGTGAGCATTTTGCATTTCTATGCCGACCAAGATGACGGAGATCACCTGTTGCTCCAGAAGATCACACACAAAGTGATGGTCAACAGCAATGTGCATAGTGCCTGCATGAAATACACCAGAGTTCTCTGTAATGGCAAGAGCAATCTGGTTGTCACAACGCAGAACGAATCAAGGAATACACAAACGCAACTCGCAAAACAGACGCTACAACCACACCGCCTCAACAGCCCGAGCCCCCAGAGCAACATACTCAGCCTCTGATGAGCTACATGAAATACAACCCTGCTGGCCACTGCGCTACGACACAGTGGTGCCACCAAACACGAGCACATAGCCTGTCCAAGTGCAGCCATCAGGACTCCACGCCCAGTCGCTGTCTGTGTAGCCGTCGACTCCCACCAAAAATTTCTTTCAAAAGCACAGCCTGAGGTATGGTGTGGACACCACGTATTGCACCAATTGAACAGCCACGTGAAGGGATCTTGCCCAAGGACACTGTGAAAGCTATGCAAGGAGGTTGATGGTGAAGGGAATGTCGGGTTGTGTGGTAGTGGCCAAGTACATCAAAGAGCCAATCAAGCACAACTACAGTGTCGCATCCACTGTCTCCCCAAGCTCTACAAGATCATCCATCTTCAGAGCATCTTGCCCGTCACATGTGATTGGGGTAGAGGCTGTGGGAAGTGCACCAAGGAGGTAAAAAAATCTCCCCCACAATGTAGGCGTCACATGCCTAATGCAACAAGAGTGTCTATCATTCACGATCATGCACGATCTCCATCCCGGGAAACACAGCTGCAGGATCAAGGTCCTTCTTCCATTACGCAGCCTAAAGGACTGCCTTGGCCTCCTTCACAGCCTCCTTCAAAGGTGACACAATGTGGAGGTCATCCACGTAGACTACAATGGCGGCGAGGCTCTCATCTTTCCTTCTGAGAAACAGGGATGGGTTGGATTCCCTCTGCACATGACCAGCACATGTCAATGTGCCGGTGATCTCCAAGTTCCACCACATGGGAGACTGGTTCAGGCTGTACAAGGCCTTGCGCAAGCACCATACCTTGTCACCGACCTTGAACCAAGGTCGCTGAACCATGTAGATCTCCTCCTCTAAGGTGTCGTGGAAGAACTCGTTGTTCACATCCATCCGGTGCAGCTCCTAATCATGGTGAGCAACAATCCATAATAGAGCGCGAGCGGTGGTCATGCGACCAACGGGTGCAAGGGTATTGGTGAAATCTACATCCTCAACCTGCGAGAATCCTGTGGCGGTCAAGCAAGCCATGTAGTGATCAAGTGTGCCATTAGGCTTCACCTTCTTGCAAAAGACCCACTTCGCCTGTACAGCCTTCCGCCCAGGCGGGAGGTCAACAAGATTGTAGACCCCATGATCACGGATGGTTCTTGGCTCATCCTCACAAGCAGCACGCCGCAAGTCTACATCATGGGCTGAGAGTGCTTCCTTCAACATGCCTACATCAGGCGTCATCAAGGGGGAGCTCCGGGTGGCTAGAACACATGCTTCCGGACTCACTCTGACCATGACAAGGTCAGCTGCGGCATCACAAGCAACCGAGAAGTCTTGGGAGACCAACTCGTGGCTGACATGACATGCTGAATGATTTTCAGTGTATGCTGCCTAGACACTCAAGCCAAGGGCATTCGTGTCAGGGTCTTCACTCTAAACAGTACGACCCGGGCGCATAGGCATTGAGTAAGCAGCCCGCTGAGCCGTAGAGGCTAGTGGTCAGAGACGACCACAAGTCTCACGAGAGTAGCCTGATGTAGAGATTTTCACCTTAGGCTGCGTAGTAGGGTGTTGGGCCATAGCCGCAGGCGAAATAAGTGCATGCACTAGAGTGGGTGTGACCGAAGCAGAATAACTATGGCACGGGATCAGGTGTGCCAGGGAGGAGCGAAACTGGCATGGGATCAGATCTGTTAGAGGGAACCAACAGTGGCACGGAATCAGGTGACCCAGAGGGGTCTGGCACTAGCAAAGGATCGGATGTGTCAGAGAGGACTGACACCGGCATGAGATCAGGTGTACCAGAGGGGTCTGACACCGGCACGGGATCAAGTCCATGAGAGGGGACCGATCAGGCAAGTAGACCCACAGCCACGATGGCCGGATTGTCCGCAGTTGAAGACCAGACCGTAGGTGAGGACACCCGAATGGACCCATCTGCAGGACTAGAATCCCCCATCCGTCATGGGCCACATAAGTAGGAACGTGGTCGGTGACCAGCGATAGAATGCTAGACAAGTCGTGGAAGGTGACAGCCTCAAAGAAGAGAGCGTCTCTAGAATCGACAATGCAATGTTGAGCACGGTCCCAAAAGCGCCACGCCTTTCACCGCAGCGAGATACCAAGGAAGGTACACATGCATACCCCAGGTGAGACCTTCGACCCTTGTGGATCCTCTGTGTACCAGATGTTAGCTACTGAGCCAACCACCTCTGGCAAAGAGGCCGCGAAACCAAAAAAGCTCACAAAGGTTTTTAGGCCTTCTTCCTTTGTTGACATGTGTCATGCACCCCAAACTTAATCAGGCATACAATTCACCTTCAAGAGAACTAACGTCTTAGCATTACATCTCAAGAAGAGCTCAAGTTGTCAATACGTAAGAGAGCATCAAGAAAGGGTTGATTGATCAGCATGCAAGACAAGTCCTTTTAAAGCTGTCTATCCAGTCCTAGAACTCAAAAGCACATTCCTGGGAAGTGGCCTGAACCAGCCACGTCACCAATAGACTTGCACTGTGGGCTTGACACATAAGCATCCTAGTGTCAAGGTGATAGACCAACCATGTAGCGTCCAAGAAGCTACAGACTTACTTTCTTCGAAGCTTCCACAACAAACAAGATATGCTTGGGGCCAGGATCGAACTCATGGCCTCTCACTTGGCCAAATCAACAAAATGGCCAAGGCAACCACTCACCCACATGGTGTACTCACAGGTCATATCTCACAAGAGACAGAGCATAGGTGAGTCACACGATAACGGATCTAGGGGTCATGCCTCCACAAGGGGTAGAGAATTCTTGATCCATCATACAACACTGAACAAGGGGCAAAAAAATTCAACACCAGAGAAAAGTGAGGGACCCCCAAACGCAGGTGAGACGAAGATCAACATGATGGCCCGACCACAACAAGTACAACGTGACATGGTTTGGAAGCACACCATGCGGCAAGCAGTTTCAGACCCACGTCAAGGAGGAGAAGCCCTCAAAGGCAAAGGACTCCGGAAGACTGCACTCAGACCACATAGTGTGAACCACATCCTCCATGGTGCGCCTCGAACGCTCAGACACACCGTTCTGCTGTCGTGTAGTAGGGGCAGAGAGTTGGTGAAAACTTTCGTGCTCAGCAGGAGGCATCCATCTTGCCTAAGAACTTGCCACCATGATCTGAGTGAAACACGTGCAGGGTGTAATGAGAGTGACGCTCGGCCATCACAAGTCACAGGCGGACCGCGAGCGAGGCAACGCTCTTGTGGCGGAGGCCATAAACCCATTGCATCCGGGTGAAGTCATTCGTCAGGGTGAGAACACTTTGACCGTGATCAGAAAGGCACTCGATTGGCAAAGGACTGCGAAGGTATGAGGGGACCAACTATAGTGGATGTAGTGTACAGGAGGATGACTTGAGATAAGAGCAGCAATGCATCTTGCCCTGCATGCAAAAAAGACAATCGTTCTTGGGCGGCATCTCAAAGGAAGCCACGTCAAGACCAAGGGCTGGCTTAGTTCGAATGAGCTTGGACAAAGTGTCTCAACTCATATGGCAGAGGTGACAATGTAACAAGCGTTGGTGCTCATGGGAGAGGAAACTAGTGACAAACACACACGTAGAAGAGAGAGGGGTGGAAGAAATACAAGGAATGCAACGAGACACATGATACATGTCATCAACAATAGAGGCACGAAGCACGATGGCACGTGTGTTAAGAGCAGTCATTGTGGCAGATTCATCAGAGTACTCAACAATGAGACCCATCCCGGTGCATGCACGTACAGAGAGAAGGCTGAGCTTAAGAGCAAGGAAAAAGAGCACATCAGAAATGTGGAATGGGCCAAACGGACCATCAAACCGCACAACCCCAACTCCTTACACAAGCAAAGACTCACCAGAAGTTGTGCAAACGAACTGAACGGACGCAATGGGAACAAGCGCAACAAAGTCACTGCGTCGATAGGTCATATGATGGGTGGCACCAGAGTCAATGATCCAGGTGCCACTTGGCTCACGGCCAGTCCTCGAAAGTGAGTAACATGCCACAGAACACTCTACGTTTGCTAAACGCGTAGCAGAGGACTCAGGACAACGACAAACAACACGAAGCTGTGACTCATCAAGCCAGTCGGTAGTGTCAGGGCCATCCTCATCGCAAGCTGACATAGCTCGGCCACAAGCATCACAAAAGACAGCATACGCAATAACACAAGCTCTCTCAGGACCACTTGACTGTGATAACACACTCGCACCTCCCTTAGTACAAAGCGCCAGAAGCTGAGGGAGCTCTGTGATTGTGCGATCTCAAGGATTCATATCACTATTGCTGCCTGATAAAACAAATGCGTTTTCTGCAGTCGTGGTCACGTTGTGTCCCATCCGAGTGTCACTTGAGGAAATCCGATGCATGTGCGCTGCCTAAACTACCCGTTTGATCCGAGTCCAGTCACATGGTTGCTCATACTCCGTGTAGCGATGTCCACCTCCACAGTTGTAGTAGTGGATAGAACGTCCACTGCCACTACTCGTCAACTGCTGTTGTAGCTGTTGTCCCTTTCCGTGTCGCTTCTTCCTCTTCTTCCCCTGTGCGGCCATTGCAACGCCCTGAGTGCAACCGCTCGGGGTAGATGAGGAGGAGGAGGAAGCGGTGGAGGTAGGACTGGTAAGCTGAGACGGAACTACAGGAGGGGTCGTAGTCAGTGCTATAGCTAGTGAACAATACTGATCGGCGATGGCAGCCTCGAGAGCTGATGTTGCCTGGAGGAAGTAGCGATGGGCCCAAGGAAGCAGCTGTAGCTACTCTGACAAATTGAGAGAGCCACACAGTCAAAGCTCCTCAATAGCTTCACGTGGTCCACGTGCTCTCCCATCATGATGGTGTTGAGTGCCCATAGCTACGTCCCGCCACCGGTCCCAAGGCGCGTGTAAAGACGCATCCCGTGCCTCCAGTAGTCAGTCGCAAGCTCCATGGGACCCTGAAGAAGGGAGCGAAACTCACATAGTTGAGTCGTCCTCGTGGCATGAGTCTCTATAGTGATAAGTGTCAGGGCTAGCTCCCATCCCTTGCGCGGATCTGCTCCTGTCCCGGTCCCGGTGTCACACATGAAGGGTCAAAGTTGACCACAGTCTCCCGCGACATGACGTAAAGGAAACCGTGCATTGCTCTTGCTCTTGTCTGAAGCTAGTGAGCATCACAAGTCTTGTATTGGCTATGGTAGTAAGGCCAGACGCTCTCAGAATCAGTGCACACATGAAATAAGGTCTCCGAGCAATCAAAGCCCTCGTCGCTGTCATAACACGGAATACATGTCTCAAAGTCCTTTCGGTCGCTGTTGCATGGGGAGGGTGACCTCAGGCTTGGGAGATGGTGGACAGTGTATGGGGAGTCCACCAGTGAGAGAGACATCACCAAAAGTGAACGCTATCGAACGATGTGCGTGATCCTCACGGCGAGAAGGTTGCGTAGTGAGAGGCTGCGATCCCAGACGTAGCTCACGTATGCGCTCCTCAAGCACACGAATCTTGTGCTAGCGTGTGTCATCCTCTATCTCCTCCTCATCCCAAGTGTCAGCCTGTGATGAGGGGTGTAGAGGCCACAGTGATGTGTGGGGTGTAGACTCTTGAACGGATAGTGTTGCTCCTCAAGATCCTCCTGGTGGCTGTTGTGAGGCCCGTGAACGACCTCGCAATAACTCCATGATTTCCTGCAAGGCATCAGACTACCGCTGCTCATGTCGGCGCATCTCGTCTTGCTATCCATGAAGCTCTTCAATTGGAGGGATTATGACCATGGGCTCATAATGGCCGAAGAGGAGGAAGAGGAGGGGCTCCTAGCCCCTTTTCCTTGTCACACACAGGCAACATGGTAGTACTTACTATGGGATCAAATGTCAAAACGCTCCAAACAGGAAATGTAATGTGTTTCTTGAGGAGTTGAAACGTTGAGATAGATTGAAGTTTTGCCCTAAAAAATGCTAACGTCAGCACAGTTGATGATGACATCAACGATTTTCACACTAGCAAAAAAAGCACCAGCGTTTTTTTCCCTGGTGATTTTATGCTAACAGGTTTTTCTATTATTGGAAGGCACGTAGACTCCGCTTGACTGGTGGGGGTGACCGCATCACCCCCTGTCCGCTACTGCGTAGAGGCTACGCACTCCTATGAAGCTTTTGCACAGTATTGCAGAGCTTCTGTACAGCTGCGTAGCACTGCTACATAACAACGTTGCCTGTTACTGCTGCTGTGGCCACCGCCATTACTGCTACGCTACTGCTAGTGATTCTGCCGCAACTACTGTACTGCTCTTCCTACTCGTGGCTGCTGACGCCGCGGCTACTACAATTGCTGCCACAGTTGCGTTATGCCACTGCTCGCAACCGTTGTTGTGTGCTGTCACTGCTTGCAACCGCTGTTGTGAGCTAATTCTCCCTCTCTTTTTGTAGACATCGATGGCTAGACACGGATGCTGCTGCTACTCAGTGTTGCTGCTGCTTGGCTTCGCTCTTAGAGCTAGTAACTACTGTAGCTCACCTGATGAGGTGGTGGCGATTGCATGGTGGTGCCGTAGCTACAAACGACTGCAATAGGTCCCAGGATACGGCGGCGGCACAGGATCAAGTAAAAGAGAAGGGATCGATGAGGTTACTAGACCCACAGCCACGATGGCCGGATTGTCCGCAGCTAAAGACCTGACCGCAGGTGAGGACGTCCGGACAGACCCATTCACAGGACTAGACTCCCCCATCAAAGGGTGCACAGTGGATCAGATTTGCGGATCTGACTCCAGATCCTTACTCACGGAGCGGATCTCACTCCTGGATCCAGACTCTCGGATCCGGATCGCGAATCCACAGATCCTTGGATCCTCGGATCTGACTCACGGATCTAGGTCGGATCCATCACAGATGCAAATTTCTAGCATGTATAAAATCCAGTTTTGACCATTAATTTACACTATTTAATGTAGTAAACAAGAATTAATGTATAGTACATGGCATTTTGGTGATATTTGTATGGTTTTCACGTCCAAAATGTCCCATTCATGGCAGATTACACAAGCAAACATACACAATTGCATCATCAAAGTCACCCTCATGTGGACTCTCGGATCTCGCATCGGATCCAAGTAGTGAGATCCGGACTCTCAGATCCGGATCCGGATCTGGATTTGCGGATCTGACTCTCGGATCCATAGGTTTGGTGTGCACCCTTACCCCCATCCATCATGGGCCACACAAATAGGAACGTGGTCGGTGGCCAGCGAGAGAATGCTGGACAAGTCGCGGTAGGTGAGAGCCTAAAAGAAGAGAGCATCTCAAAACTCGACAATGTGATGTCGAGCACGGTCCAAAAAGCGTCAAGCCTTTGACCGCGGGGAGATACCGAGGAAGGTACACATGCGTACCCGAGGTGATAACTTGGATCCCTGCTGGTCCTCGGTTCATCACTCACAGGCAAACGACCCCAAAATGCGGGTGAGACAGAGACCAACACGATGGCCTGACCACAACAAGTACAGCGTAACATGGTCTCGAAGCGCACCATGCAGCAAGCAGTTTCAGACCCACGTCATGGAGGACAAGCCCTCAAAGGCAAAGGACTCCAGAAGAATGCACTCAGACCACATAGTGTGAACCGCATCCTCCATCGTGCAGTTCCAATGCTCAAACACACCGTTCTGCTGTCGTGTAGCAAGGGCACAGCGTTGGCAAAATTTTCGTGCTCAGCAAATCAAGCATCCATCTTGCCTAAGTACTTACGACCACGATCCGAGTAAAAGGTGTGCAGAGTGTGCTGAGACTGACGCTCAGCCATCGTAAGCCACAAGCGGACCGCGAGCAAGGTAACGCTCTTGTGGCGGAGGCCATAAACCCATTGCATCTGGGTGAAGTCATCAGTGAGGGTGAGAATACATCGACCCTCATCAGAGAGGGATTTGACTGGGAAAGGACCGAGAAGGTACGAGGGGACCAGCTATAGAGGACGTAGTGCCCAAGAGGATGACTCGGGATAAGAGGAGCGATGCATCTTGCCCTGTGTGCAAAAAAGACATTCGGTATGGGGCAGCCTCTCAAAGGAAGCCACGTCAAGACCGAGGACTAGCTGAGTTCGAATGAGCTTGGACATATTTTTTGAGTTCACATAGCAGAGGCAACGATGTAACAAGCGTTGGTGCTCATGGGAGAGAAAATTAGTGACAAACACACATGCAAAAGAGAGAGGGGTGGAAGAAATACAAGGAATGCAACAAGACACATGAAACAGGTCATCAACAACAGAGGCAGGAAGCACGATGGCACGTGTGTCACGAGGAATCACTGTGGCAGTCATCAGAGCACTCAACAGTGAGACCCATCCTGGTGCATACACAAATAGAGAGAAGGCTGAGCTCAAGAGCAGGGAAAAAGAGCACATCAGAAATGTAGAATGGGCTAGACAGACAATCAAACCATACAACCCCAACTCCCTACATAGGCAACAACTGACCAGACCCTCTGCGAACGGACCAAAATGGACGCAACAGGACCGAGCACAACAAAGTCATTATGTCAACAGGTCATGTGATGCGTGGCACCAGAGTCAATGATCCAAGTGCCACTCGGCTCAAGACCAGTCCTTGAAAATGAGTAACATGCCATAGAACACTTTATCTTTGCTGAACGCGTAGCAGAGGACTCAAGACAACGACGAACAACACGGAGATGTGACTCATCAAGCCAATCCGTAGTTTCAAGGCCATCCTCATTGCAAGGTGACTGAGCTCGGCTACAAGCATCACAAAAGACAGCAGACGCAATAACACAAGCTCTCTCAGGACCAGTTGGCTATGATAACACACTTGCATCCCCCTGAGTACGAAGCGCCACAGCTGAGGGAGCTCTGTGCTTCTGTGATCTCAAGGGTTCATATCCCCGCTGCTACCTGATGCAACGGATGCGTCTTCTGCAGTCGTGGTCACGGTGCGTCCCATCCGTGTGTCACTTGAGGAAATCAGATGCATGTGCGCCACCTGAAGGTGCCGCATGATCCGAGTCCAGTCCAAGGGATGCTCATACTCCGTGTAGTGATGTCCGCCTCCACAGTTGTAGCAGTGGATAGAACTTCCATTGCCACTACTCGTCAACGGCTGTTGCACCTGTTATCCCTTCTCAAGTCGCTTCTTCCCCTCCTTCCCCTTTGCAACTGTTGAAATGCCTTGAGTCCAGCCGCTCGGGGTGGATGAGGAGAAGGGAGAAGCGGTGGAGGTGGGACTGGTGAGCTTAGATAGAGGCGTAGGAGGCATCACACTCACTGCTGCAACTAGTGAACTCTATTAATGGGCGATGGCAGCCTAAAGGGCCGATGTGGCCTGGAGGAGGTAGCTATGGGCCCAAGGAAGAAGCTGTAGTGACTCTAACAAACCAGAGAGAGCCACACAGTCGAAGCCCGTGAAGAGCTTCACGTGGTCCACGTGCGCCCCCATCATGATGGTGTTAAGTTCCCAAAGCTACGTCCCGCCACCGGTCCCAAGGCGCGTGTAAAGGCGCATCGCGTGCCTCCAGAAGTCAGCTGCAAGCTCCGTGGGACCCTGACGAAGTGAGTGAAACTCACGTAGTTTTGCCGCCCTCGTGGTATGAGTCTCTACAACGAGAAGTGTCAGGGCTAGCTCCCATCCCCTGCGCGGATCTACTACAGTCCCAGGCTTGGTCTCACACAAGATTGGGTGAAAGTTGGCCATAGTCTCTTGCGGCATGGCGTAAAGGAAACCGTGCATCGCTCTTACTGATGTCTGGTCCTGGTGAGCGTCGCGGGTCTGGTACCGGCTGTGGTAGTAAGGCCAGACACCCTCAGAATTGGCCCCCACATGAAACAAGTTCTTTCAGCAATCGAAGCCCTCGTCGCTATCATAACGGGGTGTACGAACTCCCGGATCCTTCAAGTCGGTGGAGTTGTATGCCATGAGGGCCTGCACGTCTTTCATCCTGCCCCGCTGCAACCGGTCTAGCTTCTTCTTGGGGCAGCTGCATGCACTGGCCCTCCTTGCCGTAGTTGAAGCACTCCCCCTTCTTGTCACCCTTCTTGGTGCCCTGTTTGCTACCCTTCCACTTGTCGCCTCGGCCTCCATTGTGAGGATGAACTGTGTACGCAAAACTTGATGCCGCTGCACTCTCTCGATCGCCACGTCGCATCCACTCGTTGCGCACGTACTGAGCAACCTTTGGGTACTTTAGCTCGTCAGAAGGCCAGCCACCAAGGACTGTGATCATGGGACTCCAACTGTCTGGCAAGGCCAGAAGGAGGATCATAGCTTGCAACTGAGAGTTGACCTCCCAGCCAGTGGCGACGCACTCCGCTGCAAGTGACTCAATCTGCTACATGATCTCCATGATGTTGTCACCTTCGTTGGCTCGGAGGGTGACAAGCAGTTTGAAGATGAGGAGCTGATTGGAGAGGTTGCTTGACTGGTAGATGGAGCAGAGTTCTGACCATGCGTCTGCGGCCAGGGTGCATCCTTGGATGTGCCCAAGTTGTGGTGGGCATAACGCGGACACAAGGAGCGCTGACTTCTTTTTGTCGAGCTTCTTGTATGCCTCCTTCACCTCAGCCGTTCCAGTCTCCGGCGGATCAGTCTTATCACCCTTCACAAGCTCAAGCAGTCCCTTGTCATCGAGGAAGACCTCAAACTGCCACCTCCACAAGGAGAAACCTGTCCCATCAAACTTAAGAACAGTGCGGCTGCTCTCTTGTTCGTTGACGGCCATGTCTTAATCTAGGAAGCGTGAACTCAAGCTGGCTTTGGACCTCTTAAAGGCGTGGGCCCATAACCCTTTGTTGGCCTGAAGGTGAGTGAGCACCCTCGAAGGTCCCTAGCAGTTGCTGGTTCACACCACCAACTGTTTTTGGAGAGACTGAAACTGTGGAGGTAACTGGTTCCAAGGATGGCATGAAACTGGTCAGAGAGTGATGCAATAGTTTTAGCCTCAATTGCCTGGGAATAAACTCTTGATCAAGGCTCACAAGCACTGGCATTTCATAGCCACTCATTGAAGGTTTCCAGAACATCAAAGCATCCCAGATTTGATGCTTCCTAGCAGATTCTATGGCTTCTAGAGTGGCCCTTGGTAGGCTGTCCTTTTTCCAGCCTAGGAAGGCATCCCTTCCTCTAGAAGCTTCTGCCCCTTCCTACATTTCCTAGCTTGCTTCTAGAAGGAGGGAAGGTATCGTGGAGACCAACACATCTCTAGATGCCTTGTAGGACAAGTCACCCCTTCTAGAAGGTGTGCCAGGTTCCTGGACCCTCCATTAGCCTTCTAGAAACTCGAGGAGGAATTCTAGAGGTTGAGCTAGCTTCCTGGCATCTATTTTCCACCTCCCTTAAGGCAAGGCAGAATTTGATCTTGTGGGACTTGAACCCGGGCCCCTGCCTCTAGAGGTGGACACCATTAACCACTAAGCCACGAAGGCTTGTCTTTTTGGTGTTCCTTTTTGGAGTCACTCCTGCTATGGTGAGGAGCATCACTCCAACACTGTAGAGCTTCTATGCAACTGCGTAGTACTACTGCACAGCAACACTGCTTGTTACTACTGCTGTGGCAACCGCCATTGCTGCTACGCTGTTGCTGGTGCTTCTGGTACCACTACTGTAGTGCTCTTGCTACTTGTAGTTGCTGATGCTGCGGCTGCTACAAGCTGCTGCTGCTGCTGCGTGCTGCCACTGCTCGCAGCCGCTGCTACGAGCTCATTCTCCCTTTTTTTTGTAGAGATGGACAGCCAGACACGGCTGCTAATGCTACCCGGTGCTGTTGCTGCTTGGCATGGCTCCTCAAGCTTATAACTACCGCAACTCACCCGGTGAGGTGGTGGGGATTGCGTGGTGGTGTTGCTGGTACAAATGGTTGCAATAGGTTCCAGGATACGGCAGCGGTGGTGACTCTCACTGCTGCTGCTGGTGTTGCGTCTCTGTGGCGCAGCTCAGCAAGAGAGGTCTTACTACTCTGACACCATGAGAAATTACTAGGAAGATTCCTAACCTCACTAGTGCTAACGTGGCAACACTGTCCAGTGAGGCAGCGCACTAGCAAGCAAGCAAGTACAAGAAATAGCAAGAATAAAACTAAGGAGACAAGCAAAGCCTCATAAGGTTCAATAGCTTAGTAGTGTAGAGAGAAATGAGGACTAACTAGTACATAGCATAATCGTTGTCACGGCGCACGATGGGTGACGCACGCAACAGTGTCAGTTTGTCCTAAAACCGGCCCAAAACCACTGTTTTGGCCGTAACTCTACGCACAGGTATCCAAATGCAACACTGTCTGCACCTAGAGATGCATAATCTTGAGCCAGACACTATGACTGGTCACACGCACAAGTCTGGCATTGATTGGTGGAAAAACAATTTAAAACATACAAATCACGCTTAAGAGCCAGTCCATCGACAAAATTCTAACGTCTGTAGAAAACCGTACAGCACCACGACAAGCACCCGGGATGTTGTGGCAACTGTCTGGCAACTGCTAGTGGGTGGAGCCACCACCCGTCGGTGCTTTGGTGTCAGCTGCGTCCACATCAGGGATCTAGATGAGCATGGGTACGGCTGAGTGGTTAGAGTAAGATGTACAAACAGACGGGGATGACTCACATCACAATAGTTGTTTCTTGCACGTGCTTGCTTGCTAGTGCGCCAGCTGACTGGATCGTGTCACCACATTAGCAGTAGCTAAGTTAGGAAGCTTCCAAGTAGTTTCTCATGATATCAGAGTAGCGAGGTATCCCTCACTGAGCTGCGCAGTAGAGACACAGCAATGGCAGAAGCAGTGAGTCATAGCTAAAACCACGGTCCTGGGAGGATCGACCAAGCCACGGTAACCCGCAATAGTAGATTGCAGCGATGGAGACACCATTGCAACTGCATTATCACATCACCAGCATGGGGCAGTGAAGGGTTTTCCAAATCTCTCCAACAGCAGTTGAGGTACGTGATATTAAGAGGTGGTCCATGAAGGTTCCCAAAAGCTTTGCTCTGGTCGTACATACGACCCCCCCCCCCCGCACGTGAGAAAGTGTGATTGCCCCAAATGATCACTGTTTTTGGCGTGTAAGATCTGATTAGAAAGCTCTTGCAAAGCCCTTTTCATTGCATACATTGCCACCTCATTTGCTGCACTGTAGGCTCCAAGAAACAAAACGCTCTTACATCTAGATATTTTCCAGATTTTGGACTGAAACGAAAATGGTGACGTTTTTCACCTTTTTGAAGAGTCTTTTGAATGAAACCACCACCATTGAATTCAGAGTTCTCTGGTGCATCATCGCTCAAACATTCCCTTTATTTGGTAAACCTTTATGTTGATGTCATCATTCAAAGTGATAACGTCAGAACCAACACCTAACCAAAATTTTGGCTGAAACATCATTTTTTGCCAGCTTTCCAAATCCTTAGTAAATTCCAACGGTTCTTGATTTTGACAGCGCTGATGTTTCAACCCGTATTGAGCAGATTTGATGCCGCCAGTCCGTGACAAGGGCAAGGGGCTAGGAGACCCCTCCTCTTCCTCCTCTTTGGGCATCATGAGTCCACGGTCGCAATCACTGGCGATCGACGAGCTTTGTTGGATGAAGGATGAGATGCACCGCCAGTAGCAGCATCAGACCGGCACACTATAGGAGATCACAAAGCTACTAACGGGTGATCCAGGAGCCTCACCGCCGACACCGGTAGGACCGGCTAGAGCTGCACCATCCGTTCAACAGCCTATGCCTTGTAAATCACCGTGGCCTCAGCACCCCTCATGACTTTTTGACACTTGGGATGTGGAGGAGATGGAGGATGACACATATGGCGACGAGATTTGCGTCCTTGAGGAGTCCATTTGTGAGCTGCGACTTGGGTCCCAGCCTGTCATCCTACCACCTTCTCGCCATCATGACGAGCCATGTTGTTTAGCAGCATTTACCTTTGGTGGTGTTTCTCTCATTGGTGGTCTCCCTGTGCTTCGCCCACCATCTCCCAAGCCAGAGGTTGCCCTCCCCATGGAGCGGCAATGGAAGGACTTTGAGATAGCTCCAACCCGTTATGATAGCCATGAGGGCTTTGATTGCTTGGAGACTGTGTTTCAGGTTTGGGCCGACTTTGAAGGTGTTTGGCCCTACTGCCACAGTCAGTACAAGAATCTCAATGCTCAAGGCTGGGAGCAAGCCCCGGCACTTCTCACTGCGGAGACCCATGCCATGAAGGCAGCCCGACTACGTGAGTTTCACTCCCTCCATCAGGGTTCGAGGGAGCTTCCAGATGACTACTGGAGGCACACCATGCACCTTCATACGCGCCTTGGGACCGGTGGCAGAACGTAGTTGTGAGCACTTGATACCATCATGATGGGAGCACACTTGGACCATGTGAAGTTCTTTATGGGCTTTGACCGTGTGGCTCTCTGTGAGTTGTTGTAGTCATTACAATTGCCTCCTTGGGCCCATCACTACTTCCTCCATGCCACATCAGCTCGAGAGGCTCCTATTACCCATCATCAGATTCCACTTGTTGTAGTAGTGACTGAGACCCCTCCTACGCCTCTGTACCTGTTCACCACTCCCACCTCCACCGCTTCCTCCTTGTCCTCCTCTATCCCAAGCAGCCACACTCACAATGTTGCAGCGGCCATGCAGCGGAAGAAGCGTCGCGAGAAGGGACAGCAGCAGTAGCAACTGACGAGTAGTTGTAGTGGAAGTTCTGTCCACTGCTATAACTGTGGAGGCGCTTGCCGCTACATGGAGTGTGAGCAGCCGCTTGACTGGACTCGAATCATGCACGGCCTTCAAGTGATGCACAGGTAACGGATTTTCTTGAGTGATACATGGAAAGGACGCACTGCACGACTGTAGCATGCACATTCATTTCACGAGGCGGTACCGGTGATGTGGGCCCTCTGGATTATATGATCGCGGAGCTTCGTCAGCTGCTCGTGCTTCGTACTCAGGGAGGTGCGAGTGTATTGTCACAGCCAAGTGGTCTCAAGAATGCTTTTCTTATTACTTTAGTTGCGCGTGATGATGCTCGTGGAGGAGCTCAGCTGGCTTGCAATGAGGATGGACTTGACGGTTCCGACGGGCTTGACGAGTCACAGATCCGTGCTGTTTGTCGTTGTCGTGATTCCTCTGCTATGCCTCCAGCAGATGCAGAGAGTTCTCTTCCACGTTCCTAGGTGTCGACGACTGGTCGTGATCCAAGCGGCACTCGGATCATTGACTCTGGAGGATGCGATTCATGCTATATGGTCTAAGTGCCGTCTTCCAAAGTCTTTTGCCTTAGAGTGCTTCTCCTACATGACATGGGTGTGGAACCGCTTGCCACATGGTCTGCTTCCAGACTGTGTCACGTCGTACGAGTTGTGGTTTGGACATCATGTTGATCTCCATCCAGAATGCGTTTCGGGGTCCCTTGCTTGGGTGTGGTGTACCAAGGACTAGCAAGGGTCGAAGGTCTCACCTTGGGGATGCATGTGTACCTTCCTCGGCATCTCCCTACAGTTAAAGGCCTCACGCTTTTGGGACCCTGCTCTCCATCGTAATGTCAGGTCTCCAGATGCTCTATTCCTTGAGGCTCTTACCTACCGTAACTTGTCTAACATTCTTTCACTAGCCTACATAATGTGGCCTCTTGATAGATGGGGAATTCTAGTCATGTAGATGGGTCTGTCCGAGCCTCCCCACCTACAGTCCGATCTCCAGCTGCTGACGATCCAGCCATCCTGGCTGTGGGTCCCATAGCCTCATCAATCCCCTGTGGCATACCTGATCCCGCGCTGGTGTCAAACCCCTCTAGCACTTGTGATCTCTTGCCAATGTCAGTCCCCTTTGACACATATGATCGTGTGCCAGTGACAGACCCCTCAAGCACACCTGATTCCGTGCCGGTGCCAGACCCCTTAAGCACACCTGATCCCGTGCCGGTGCCAGACCCCTCAAGCACACCTGATCCCGTGCCGGTGCCAGACCCTTCAAGAACACCTGATCCTGTGCTAGTGTTCTTCCCCTCTGGTAAACCTGATCCTGTGCCAGTGTCGGTCCCATCTGGCACACCTGATTTCGTACGAGCATCAGTCTCCTTTGGCACACCTGGTCTTGTGCCAATGTCAGTCCCCTCTATCACACCCACTCTCGTGCATGCACCTATTCCCCTTGCGACTATGGGCCAGCAACCTTCTCACCAGCCTTCTCCATAGCCCGAGGTGAGCGCCTTAGCTTCGGACTACTCCCGCGAGCATGGTGGTCGTCTCGGTCCACTGGCCTCTAGGGCTTAGCGGACGGCTGCCTCAGCGCCTAGATGCCCGACTCGTAGTATTAAGAGCGGCGAGCCTAACACAAATGCCCTTGGCTTGAGTGTCCAGGAATACTACATTGAGGTGCATCTAGCATGGCATGTCGGCCACAAGCTGGTCTCCGGAGATTTCTCGGTCGCTTGCGATGCCGCAGCCGACTTTGTCGTGGTCAGACCGAGTCGGCAGGCATGTGTCTTAGCCACCCAGCGGTCTCCCTTGAGGATGCCTGATGTAGGGACATTGAAGGAGGCACTCTTAGCTCTAGATGCAAACTTTTGGCGTGCTTCTTGTGAGGATGAGATCAGAGCCATCAGTGAGCGTAGTGTCTATTAGCTTTTTTACCTCCCGCTTCGGTGGAAGACTATACAGGCCAAGTGGGTCTTTTGCAAGAAGGTGAAGCCTGATGGCACACTAGATTCCTACAAGGATCACTTGAGGGCCAAGGGTTTCTCGCAGGTTGAAGGTGTAGATTTCACCGACACCTTTGCACGTGTTTACAGCATGACCACTGCTTTCCGTCTGTTTGGGGTTGTTGCTCACTACGAGTGGGAGCTACCCCAGATGGATGTGAACAACGCGTTCTTCCATGGTACCTTAGAGGAGGAGATCTACATGGTCCAGCCACCTAGATTTAAGGTTGGTGACAAGGTCTTGCGCTTGTACAAGGCCTTGTACGGTCGGAAACAGTCATCTAGGTGCTGGAACTTGGAGATCACCGACACACTATCACGTGCCACTTACATGCAGAATTATGCTAACCCATCCTTTTTTCTCATACGCACAGCTAAGAGCTTCACCGCCATCTTGGTCTACGTAGATGAGCTCCTATTTGTGTCTCCTTCTATGGAGGCCGTGAAGGAGGCCAAGGCAGTCCGTCAGGCTGTGTACAGGATGAAGGAACTTGGTCCTACAGCTTTGGTTTTGGAGATGGAGATCGTGTGTGATCGTCAGTGGCACACACTCTTCTTGCATTAGGCACATTATGCCAGCATTGTGGGGAAGCGGGTTGCTCACCTCCTTTGTGCAGCTCCCACAGCCTCCACCCCGATCATACTTGAAGGGCAGGATGCTATGAAGGTGGATAATCCAGCACAGCTAGAGGAGAGAGTAGACGTGACCTTGTACTTGTGCTTGATTTGCTCTTTGATGTACTTGGCTACTACCACATGACCCAGCATTGCCGTTGCCGTCAACCTCTTTGCACAATATTCATAATGTCCTCGGGCAAGAGCCCTTCACGTGGCTGTGCAAGTGGTGCGGTACGTGGTCTCCACATCGCACCTCAGACTCTGCTGTCAACGAAAGTATTTAGTGGTAGTCAATGGCTACAGAGACCGTGACTGTGCGTGGAGTCCTCATGGGTGCAATTGAAGAGGCTACGTGTTCCTACTGGGTAGCACCGTTGTGTCGTGGCGCAGCTGCAAGCAAGGTTGTATTGCATGCAGATCATCAGAGGCCCAGTATGTTGCTCTGGGGACCAGGTCTGCTGAGGTGGTGTTGCTTTAGTGTTTGTTTTTGAGTTACATCAATCTATGCCTTGCGTTGTTCTACGCTCTGACAACCAGAGTACTCTTTCCATTGCACAGAACTCCGGTGTACTTCATGCACACACAAAATAAAATGTTGTTGAACATCACTTTATGCGTGATCTTGTGGAGCGATAGGTGATCTCCGTCATCTAGGTCGGCACTGACATGCTGACTTCCTCACCAAGGCTCTCCCACCCCTTGCCTGCGAGTGGCTGAGAGTGGGGTGAATGAGCATGGACTGTTGAGCATCTTAATGTGCACATATGTCAGCTCTGCATGTGTATGGACATGCGTACCATTGGGTCATGGCGGAGTGTCATGGTGTGAGTCACCCCCATCTGTTTGTACAGCTTACAGTGACCACTCAGCCGTGTCCATGCTCGTGCAGCTGCGTGATGCAGACCCAGCTGGCACCAGAGCACCAGCAGGTGGTGACTCCACTCACCAACAGCTGCAAAACAGCTACCACAAAATTCTGGATGCTTGCTAGGATGCTTTGTAGTTTTTCTGTAGTTGCTAGATTTTTCTCGGTGGACGGGCTTCTAGGCCCAATTCGCATGTTTTGCATTGTATGTCCACTGATTGATGCTAGACATGTGCTTGTAATCATTCGTAGCATCTGGCTCAAGATTTTGCATCTCTAGGTTCAAAAGATGTTGAGTTTGGATACATGTGTGCAGATGTACGAACAAAACAGTAGTTATGGGCCGGTTTTAGGACAAACTGACACTGCCGCGTGAATCACCCACTATGCGCCGCAGTAGGTGTTTATGCTTTGTACTTGTTAGTTGTCATCTCTCTTTGTATTACTAAACTATTGGAGCTCATGAGACTTTGCGAGTCTCCCTAGTCTACCTGTTGCTGTTTCTTGCACCTGCTTGCTTGATGGTACGCTAGCTGACCAGATTGTGTCGGCACATCAGCACGAGCTAAGCTAGGAAGCTTCTTAGTAGTTTCAAAGTGCGAGCTTTGATCTTTCAAAGAAGTTCTGGTCCATTATTATAGTCCATCCACTCCGTTCCCGTCACATGTGATGGCTTTGTGTCAAGTGAAGTTACTTCGTTGGAAAGCACTGAAGTCCGTCCAGACCTGTTGTCATGCGCTAAGGAGACTCATTGTCCATTATGTATGCTATTTAGTTTCTGTTGTCCATGTTTGCATGTTGTAACTCAGCAAGGGTGGCACAGCCTGGCAGCCTAGCCGCAAGCGCCCCTTTGACAATTTTGTCTGGGTTCATTTCAATGTTCACACTGTTCTAAGCTGACAACATTCCAGGCCTTGCCAAAATGAAATCTTTTTTCCTTCCCCTTGGAACTACATTCTAGGTCCAAGAGGAAGGAGAAAAACTTTGTTTTCTTGTTTTTGTTTCTGCACGGTTCTTCATGCCCTAAAACAAATTTCAGAATGGACAAAGGTGAATGGAAGCCGTCTGCAATGTGTTCGGAGGGCATAACTCGTAGATGTAGTTAGGAAGTGTCACCTACAGTGACGTCAGTAGCACTTCTTGTGTTTCTGATGTTTGGTTAGCAGAAGCACCATGATCACTTCATGCCCTCCAACAAAGGGGAAGGAGGTGCATGGGAACATGTGTTTTTGGGTTACATTGTACCCATTGCACCAAAACTCGTTTAAAACGTTTTCTCATAGTTTCACGTTTTAAACTTTCACCTCCTAAAATGGGTAACGGCCAAGGTACATTGGGGGAGAGAGATGAGAGAGGAAAGCGACGAGAGAAAAATGAAAACCGAATGATGAAGAGAGACGGGTGAGCAGATACTAAGGGAGAGGTATGAAGAAAAAAGGCTTTAAAAAAGAGACATAAAGGGAGAAAGGACCACCGAAGGAGGAACAAAGGTGGGAAGTATTGAAGTTGTATTCCACCTTTTGGATTCCTGTCTTATGAAATTCTTCTTCTAGAAAGGTTTGGCCGAAGGCAAGCCACCCACTGAAAAAGGTGAGAAAAGAAAGCCACCCACTTTGAGCCAATGACCTTGGCATCTTTCGGCCTGTCAACCAGCTCCCACGTGTCATTTTTTGTCATGGAGGCTAGCTCCAATTCTATGGCTATGTCCCATTGATTCCCTTTGGGCCACACAAGCGCCTCCCCCATGGTAGTTGGCTCCAATGATACAACCAGCATGCACCGCGTCATGCCGATCCATCGACCGGTGCTTGCGTCAAAGTGCTTCTCCGCTTTTTCCTGCCTCCCGCTGCAATACCGCAGTTCTGGTGGTGCATCGTTGCCCTGATGCGATCCCTCCGACTTTGCATGTTCTAGTGAATCATCAACCGGATAGCTCCATGAGGATCTCTCACACTTCGGCAAAACTATGCCTGGACAAGTGGCACATCCAATGGATTTTCCACTGACGCCTCATGCACTCTCCACCGGGAGCGCGCGCCTTGGCACCCTTGGTGCCTCATCCATCGAATCCTTCCGATGGATCTCCTTCTCATTTTGATCATCATTGGAGTCCTCTGCATTGGCTACCATGGCTAATGCACCGTCCCACTCAGATGTCGCATCCTCAACTTCTTTGTCTGCTGGCTCCTTCTCGTAGTCAAGGAGCCGAACCACTCTCCCATCTTTGGAGACTCCACCATGCCCACATTGGTGCTACTAATGTAGCTTTGCCGCTCGTCCAACTCGACTTCTTGGCTGCAGATTCCTCCCTGCGTGTGTCATAGAGCTGGTATGCCTCATACACGGTGTCGTAACCAAGGAAGAGATACGTCCTTGCCCGTGGCTCCAGCTTGCTGTCGTGCTGCTGTGCAACCAACACCACTGCACTCGCCTTGCACCCAAATAGTTTCAAGTGCGCCACACTTAGCTTGTGCCCACTCCAAACCTCCTATGACATCTTTGTGCCACTCTTCCCTTTCAGCATCCGTATAGGGGTGAGGTTGTCGGTGTAGCTTTCCGTACGTGCAGCTTCTACCCAAAAGCTTTCCGGTAATGAAGCATCCACCAAGTGGTCCCTACCATGTTTAGCAATGCCTGGTTCACCCGCTCCGCCACGCCATTTTACCTAGGTGAATATGGCATATTTTATTCCCATTCTATGCCCTATTGCTTCATCCATCCGCTACATCCCACGTACTCTGTGTCATTGTTGTAGCGTAGCTCTCCAATATTCCGGTCAGTCTGCCTCTCCACCACGGCAACACACTCCTTTAGCTGGTCTAGGACCTTTAGTTTTTGCTTCAAGAAGTACACATAGAATTTTCTGCTGTAGTCATCAATGAAAGTGACAAAGTAACGTGCAGTGTTCTTTGACATAGTCTTGAATGGCCCGCACACGTTTCTATGCATGACCTTGAGCAGGTCCGAGTAAGGGTGTACACCAAAAACCCATACTCGAGACCTGAAATTGCGAGTCCGAGTCTGGAGCCAGACTCGCGAGTCCGAGTCTGCCCTCTCCGTACCTGAAAACTCGCGAGTCCGGGACTCGCGAGTCCGAAGGGGGGGGGGGGGGGGGGGGCTACGGAAAATCAGCCGACATCCAGTTCAACCTCTGCTCGCACGATAAATGTATTCGAGTTGTTTCTGCCCGTGTACCCCTGCCCTGAGCCACTGATTGGTTTGGTCAGTCACCCCCAAAAGTCCGTGGGAGTGACCGAACTCTAGCTCGCTGCGGGCGTAGGGTTTCAAGCCAACACGCTCAATGAGCGCGTCAGTGTTGCAAGCTGCACCTAACTGTGCACGATGCACCTCTCGGTGCACCCCGCATCGATCGCCCCACCCGCGAAGGCTTCACCCGTCCTACTGCAGCCATGGCTCAAGCACCGACGCAACAGCAGCAGCAGCAGCAGCAGCAGCAGCAGCCGCAGCTGCATCAAACGCAAGCCCCTAGCACTTCGGCTTCCAAGCCAGGGGGGTCACTTGTCCAGGCAACAATCAACGCCCAGGGACGCGTGGATCTACGGAAGCGGAAGCCGAGCGTCATCTGGAACGTAATGACCTATGTGGTCATCGCGGGTGAGCCACGGGCTGCATATACGCTGTGCCCTCGGGGGACGGGACTGAAGGGGACGTTTGCCTTGACTGACAGCAACACGTCAACCATGTGGAAACACGTGAGGAAGAACCATCACGAGAAGTGGAAGGAGCTCAAGGCCTTGGAGGCTCAACAGAACCTGCTGAACGCAACGAGGAAGGCTGCCTCGACAGCTGCTGAGGTGGACGGTACGAACACTGCGGTTGCTCGTGGTGCTGCGGGTGTAGGGCTGGTGTTCAACAAGAGGTACTTCCAGTCTTGCATCTGGAAACATGTGGTGGACAAAAATGTAACGTTTCTGAGCATGGAGTCTGCTTGGCTGAGGGTAGCCTTCTTGCACTGCAACCCCTTTGCCATCTTGCCGGGGAGGATCACTCTCACACAGCTCATCAAGTCAGGTGCCATTGCTTTCCGCAAAAGACTCCGCAAGATGTNTCTTGCTCAGAGGACGCCTCAGCTGCCAGTGTTTTTGACCACTTCTCGTCTGTCCTGAAGGAGTGGGGTCTGTGGGAGAAGATCTACTGCTTGACAGTGGACAACGACACTGTCAACGACAGCGTCGTTGACAACTTCTTGGTGCTGCAAAATGACCACTTCACAAAAGATGGACACATCCGATGCATGGGGCACGTGTTGAACCTTGCCGTGAAGGATTTGATTGCTGTGGAGGAGGTGGATGAGCATCTGCGGGCAGCCAGGGACATTGTGAACCATGTGAGTCGCTCGGCAAAGCGGGAGACCTTGCTCATCAACGCATGCCAGGCCCGCGGGGTCAATTATCTCTCCCTCCACCTTGACACACCAACGAGGTGGAACAGCACACTGGACATGTGCGAAAGGGTTGTTAGGATCAAGGAGGTTCTAGACGAGTGGCTGCAGTCACGGGATCCGGCCTTGATCCCGAGTGGGCAGGGTTGGGAGCTGCTTGGGATGGTCGTCGCCATCTTGAAGCCCTTCAAGGGCTTTACCGACGACATCAGCGGGCAGCAGTATCCCACGCTGTCCCTTGTGCTCCCCTTCTTCAGTACAATTTTGCAGAAACTCTTTGTGTGGCGCGTGAAGGCCGCGAAGGCACTGGAGAAGAAGCAGAAGAAGCAGTCGCTGGACTGCACCGACAAGCTGCTAATCATGCTGCAGCCCGGTTTTGTCAGCTGCACTGACAAGGTGCAGTTTGTGCTAGATTTCTTTGTGCTTGTTTCTGTGCGTTCATATACGTATGAGCTTAGTTTTGCATGTGTCTGTGTGTGTGTGTGTCATTGTGTGCTCGTGTGCAGCTGGAGAAGTACGTGAAGAAGGCCACGATACGTCATGTGGTGGCCACGGTCGTGGACCCGAGGTTCCGTTTTCGGTTCTTTGAGTGTGTCCACAAGGTGAACTACGCTTGTTGTCCGCACTGCTGCTTGGTTATCTTTGTTGCATGGTCTGTGATTGCCATGTCCCTGTTTTGCAGCTGCTGGGCATCAAGTCTAGCGTGGAGCTGGAGGTCAAGGTCCTTGAGTTCATGAGGTCGTACTTCACGCGTGTGCAAGAGAGGCGCAGAGCAGAAGCAGCTGCTGCCGAGGCTGCAGCAGCAGCCAAGGCCGCTGCTGAAGCGGCCACGAGTGACCAAGAAGACGAGGACATGGCAGAGTCGAGCAACGCCCCAGCCACCACGCCAAGTGTGACCAGCAGCCAACAGCAGCTGAGCTCTCCAGCAGCAGCAGCAAAGAAAGGGCGTGGCAAGCAGAAGCGGCAGAGCATGCTCGAGGCTGCCTTGCAGGATCCCATGGATGAGTTGTACGAGGAGCCGGAAGCAGAGGTGCAAGTGATAGTGCCAGACACACTCAAAGCAGAGGTGGAGGAGTACAAGAAGAGTGCTAGGGGTGGCAGGAAGTGCGACGTGCTCAAGTTCTACAAGAAGCATGAGGCACAGTACCCAACCTTTGCACTAGCTTTCATGGATGTGCTCGCCGTTCCAGCAACGAGCACACCGTCAGAGAGGATGTTTTCCTTGGGTGGCAGGGTAGTCACGGAATTTAGACACTCCCTATCACAGATCACAGTACAGGACCTGCTCTGCTTGAAGACGTGGATCAACGATCCAGTCTTGAAGAACTTCCCAGTTGAGCCAAACGGCACAGTGGCCGAGGAGCTCCTCGAGATTGAGGAGAAGGAGAAAGCCGCCCGGCGGGCTGCAAGGTATGTTGTTCTCTGTTTTCTGTATTCTGCTGTCATAGTTCCTCATATGCTGTCTAGGTATCTAACACTTTGCCATGGTGTTGTTTTCAGGAAAGCATTGAAGGCAGCCCAGAATCCTACAGAGGGAGACAAGCAGCCAGAAGGGGATGCTGGAGCAACAGAAGTGGATGCAAACAAAGAGCAAGAGACAAGTGACAGCTCATCCTCCTCAGAGGATGACAACGACTACGAGGATGATGAAGATGGGTTCTTTGAAGTTGAGCCGGAGAAAGATGGGGAGGGTGGAGAGGATGATGATGTGCTGGAGGTGGGCTAGGGAATGCGTAGGCCAGTCATCAGTGTCAGCACTCTGATTTCACAAGTTCATTACTTTGAAATTGTTTTCTGATCAGAAGCTATCTCCATTGTATCTCTAGTGTTGTTTTGGCTGAACACATAAAGCTGAACACATATTGTTTCCATGTCCANTGACAGCTCATCCTCCTCAGAGGATGACAACGACTACGAGGATGATGAAGATGGGTTCTTTGAAGTTGAGCCGGAGAGAGATGGGGAGGGTGGAGAGGATGATGATGTGCTGGAGGTGGGCTAGGGAATGCGTAGGCCAGTCATCAGTGTCAGCACTCTGATTTCACAAGTCTTTTACTTTGAAATTGTTTTCTGATCAGAAGCTATCTCCATTGTATCTCTAGTGTTGTTTTGGCTGACCACACAAAGCTGAACACATATTGTTTCCATGTCCATGACTGTTCTTAGGAAATGCTGTAACAGAATGAATCTGTAGAACTCCACAAGTTGTAAATGAAGACACTCTATGGTCTGAACTGCTTTTGCAAGCCCCAGGTCCAAGGGTGAACCATGGGTGGACATGTTTCTTCACTTCTGTGGGCTGCCTCTGTATGAACTGCCTTGCAATGGAAACTGCCTAGATGTTGAACCATGAAAACACGGTGGAAAACATGCCCCGTGAATCATGAGGCAGCGGATATACACAGACGTCTAAAAGTATGCCCGGACTTGCGAGTACACTATAGTGGACTCGCGAGTACAAAGACTCGCGAGTCCGGTCGAAGACTCGCGAGTCCGAGTCTGAGGCTGGACTCGGACTCGCGGGTCGATTGTTTCCCTCAGAATCGCGAGTCTAGACTCGTGTACACCCTTAGGTCCGAGGTATGATTCACTTTCTCATTGAATGGTTTGTACCGTGCCTTGCCCAAAATGCAAGGCTCATACTTTTTGTGTTTTGTTTCATCAGTCGCCTCTTCCGCACGGTTGGTGAAGAGGCCATGAACCAGCTCACACTTCGTCATCTCCTTCATGAATTTGGGTGGGGAATACCCCAGCCGTCAGCGCCATAGCTCCTGATTAGCTCCGCCTCCATTGGCCAGGTTGATGATGTGTTCCTACAAGTCTGCTCAACATATCACTGTGGTGATCAATGTTGTAGAGGCCTCCTTTGCGCTTATCCTCCAGCACGGGCTCACCGCGACCGTCCTTCTACATGACTAACCCCTTTCTCCCAAATAACACCTCGTACTCGTTGTTTCTCAAGCGACTGACTCTCAAAATGTTATCCAAGTTGGATACGTGCTGCACGTCCTTGATGACGCACTACTCCCGCTTCCCACCAACCGCCACCTCCACATCCGCATCTCCCTGGCTAGCCGCCGGTTTGACCTTGTCGATCACGAACACCATGGACTTGCTGGACTTGGTTTAGCTGATGAGCCCGAACTTCTTCACCTGGGTGTGCTCCTTTGCTCCAAAGTCAAGGCATCACCAGTTGGCCTTCTTCAGATATTGCTTTTGAGTGCCGTCGAGAAGAGCCTTCTTGCCTTTGACATCCTTGTTGCCGGCCTTTGCCTCCTCGGTACACTCACGGGCCCATTGGCCCTCCTTGATGCAGTTATGGCATGAACCCTTCATGGCACCCTTCTTGCCGCCGGCATGTCCGCCACCTCCCTTTTCCTGCTTCTGCTAGTGCGCGTTTTTTTACGAGGGCCAATGAGGAAGACGAGGACTCCCCACAACTCTGTCGCTCGCCTTGTGGTGGATGTACTCTATGACCGCGCTATAGGTGAGCTTGTCCTCCGTCCATCCTCCTAAGACCATGATGAGAGGGCTCCAACTATGAGAAAGGGCCATGAGGAGGGCCATGGCCTGCATCTACGTGTCGATATTCCACCCCACATCATTGCATTTTGAGGCAAGCGACTCGATCCGCTGTAGGGCAGAGATGACATCATCTCCCCCCTAGATTCTCACTGTCAGGAGTCGCTTTATTGCAAAGATTTTAATTGCCTGGGTCTTGGATTTATGGAGGACGCAGAGTTCTTGCCAAGCCTCGGCTGCTAGCTTGCAACACTGGAAGTAGCACCATTGTGACTCAGCCGTATCGGACACCAGTAGCATGAGTGCCTCCGTGTTCTTCTTCACGAAGGCCTCCTTTTGTGTTTCCGTCGCTGTTTCTACGTCGAGGACTCCTGTTCCCTTCATGACCTCCAACAACCCCTTATGCGCAAGGTGCAGCTCAAAGTGTCAGCTCCATAGCCCAAACCAAGGTCCACCTACATACTTCTGGTTTGGCTACGTCTCCTTCTACATTATTTGCGTAGTCTTCTACTCCGGGACCTCATGGTTTGACAGCAATATGGTTTCCAACTACAATCCCATCCGTCGCAAAACGTGTGAGTGATGTGTGGACTGGTCAGGGTCGTGGACCCATAACCCTTCGTGAAAAACCGGCCCCGGGGACGGTGGCAGTTCCAACGTGCCCCGACAAGTCTTCACATGTGTTGACGGCTTTCTTTTGAGTGCGGATTCTGAGTCTAAGCGTGATCTTTCTGGTCGCCTCAGGCTATGTTTCTGGGAGTGGAAGAGAGTTGCAAGACAGTGACTTGGCGAAGGGAATAACATAGTTTTGCATACGTTTTTTAACTTAGACATGTAATAATGAGTTCTAGTTCTACTCAGAATCTTCCCAACATACCAAATTGTATGTGATTTATATCAATGTAGCGGATGACGTAGCTCCCGCTATGTCACCCAAAGCGTGGTACCCCAATCCAGCCACTCAGACAGCAGCACACACCATGTCGCCCGCCAAGGTGCCCTCACACATGAAGGACTCATCAAAACGCCTTTCTGGAGGCGTAGATGTCCCTACACATAGTGGTGGTGCCCCTTGCGCCTTTGGGGTGTAGTTAGATAAGCTAAAAATCAAGTTTGGTGATGTGGATTGATGTGGTTCAAAACCTGTCCGCGAACCTGCAGTCAAAATTTTGACAAAGTCCCCGACTAACAAAGTGTACTACTCAGTTTCAGAATCCAATCCAGAATTTTAGCGAAGTCCCTCAGTAACAACGTGCAGTACTGGATCCGGTGGATACTATCCACCGGACTCCTCAGCAACCTTCCCCAGATGGACATTTGTTATCGTGTCGGTTGATTTTTCACCGGCAGTAGAACCTCGGCCGACTCCCCAAGCCGCCGTGAACACCCCAACTTTGGAAGTCCATATCTCCCTCGTTACTTGTCCGATTCCAATGAAACAACTTCCACCAGATTCAGCAACTTGTCAAATTTCAGGGGTCATCCTCCATTTTAAGATCCAAGAAACCCTCAAGCTCTAAATCCAACTGAGAAGATTTTCCTCTCTTGGGCGGCTCATCAGCACCTCCCGGCGTCGCACTTGGGCATGCAGAGAGGAAAATGGGAAGAGGCGTTTTGTATGCTTGGCTTGGTATGTGATGTCTAGAGCTTTTGTACTAGATCAGACCAGATGCTTCTTGTTCGTGGTGCTGGTGTCGTCCACATTTCGGGTCCGTTTGGCAATGTCTACGTCATCGATGTGCTGTATGTGCCTAGCTTTATGTCTGTCACTGCTCTTGACTACGTGATCATGGATGTTTTGCAGTATCGCGGCATTGGCACAGTCTCTCGTCATCTATCTCGTCGATGATTTTGCATGCACAGTCTTGTGATAACGTGTGGTGTGTCACTCATTTTTCTTTTACATCATCATCCCAGTCTTTTGACAAGTTGCACGTCACTCTGTCCCAGAACATACTCTCCACCTTCACCGTTGTCCGTACCATGTATACACCTATGCCTTTCAGAGCATGCTTCACACACAGCCTACCTTTGGCCTCGACCTAGCCATGTTCCAGTTGACTTACAAAACTATACAAGCATCTATTGTGCTAAGGGCAAGATGCAGAAGTCCTCTTATCTTTTGCCCTCTTCCTGAGTCTCCCATCCCCTGGCACTGGTCCACTCTGATCTCATGGGTCCCTTACCAGTCGAGTCTATTGCGGAACATGGTCTTTAGATGCTCACCCTCACTAAAAACTATACTTATTTTCAGTGGGTCAGGGTGAGCATGTAACCAAAATCTACCTTCGGCAGAAGAGTGACGCAACGGCTGCAATCTGCGATTGTCTCCTTGCCACTGAGCGGGAGTGTGGCCCTCCTCTTTTTCGCTTCTGCTCTGACCAAGGTGGTGATTATATGGGGGAGGCCGATGCTTTTTTCAAGAGTCGGGATGTTCGACATGAGACATCTGTGCCCTACACTCTGAAATTGAATGGTGTTTCTGAGCACTAGAACCGCACCATGGCTGATGTGGTCCACACTATGCGTATTGAGTAAGATCTTTCTGAGGGTTCCTTCTTTGAGGAGATATCGTACATGACCTGGGTTTGGAACAGAGCTCCCCATGGTCCCTCGCCCCATCGCGTAAACCCCTACAAGTCCTGGAGTGGAAAGCGTGTAGATCTTTGGCTAGCGCGTATCTGGGGTTGTGTCACCAGAGTCTGGCTTCCAAGGGACTAGCAGGATGGCAAACTGGCTCTTTGTAGTTGTCATTTCACATTTCTTTGGATGCATTTTTATTCAAAGGTTCGGTGGTTCTGGGACCCTGTTTGGAACTACATCACCGAGTTGCATGACACATTGTTCTTTGAGGATACTGTTCCACACAATCTTCCTTTTGTCCTCGCGGGGACCCTTTTGAGACTGTCACCACCATCGCATGAGGGAGATTCTGCACCATTGCACGATGTTGCTCCTTGTTCTTCAGTGTCCAAAGCCCTTGGTTCTACCATGTCACCTATGCATCCTTCCACACTGTATATCCCCACCATAGCAGTCCTCATATACGTAAGTTTCTGGCTGCTGACCACCCATCCGAGTTCACCTCTTTGGACGTTGACTCTACCACCCAGGCGACAGAGTCCGTCACTCCAGTTATTGAATCAACCAACCAGTTGAGCAGTTCTCTGGCTCCTGAGTCACTCACTCTAGTGGAGCAATCCGCCATGTCCTTGCCTCCTCGAGCCCGTCATGTCCAATTTTCTAGTATTGATCTGACATACTCCCGCACTCATTGTGGTTGTCTTCGTCCACGCACCCTAACGCCTCCACTAGACATGCGTCCTACCATCACCCGGCCGCCGCCGGCCACTACCCTCCGTCCTACATCCCGATCTCTCGCTATGGTTAGTGGGGATTCAGGGGTAGAGTCCTTGGGTCTGACTTCCCTTGCTATCGTCACAGCACGACCTTCGTCGTGTATCCACATGGGATTACGCCCTAATCTCCCAGGAGTATAGCATTAATGGTTAATCACGCCAAAAACATACACAGTCCAAACAGTGTACATAAAAAATCTATGATCAAGGAAGATTTGAAAGTGTTTCATTGTAATTGTACCATAGTTTTCACCTCCTTTCTTTCCTCTGATAGAACACAATAGAGTGTGTATCAAATGGAAAGAGGTTTACGAGATATTACGTTGGTGAAAATGT
>SZWC01008055.1:78945-109601 GCA_023375785.1 Penium margaritaceum
TAACATTCCTGTCTATGTGGATCATCAGCTCATCGTGTTGCCTGACCTCATCATTGTCCAGCGAGTGGAGGATTTGCTGCGATTCAGTTACAAGATAAAAGACCTCGAGCCTGCACCTGCATTTCTAGGCATGGATACCAAGCACGATCGCGTCCACAACAAGGCTACGCATGGATCATATCTGCGGAGCTTTTTTAGGATCCGGATCCAAGGTACGGATCCTATGCCTGGATCCGGAACCGGGGTGATGGATCCATGTATTCACACATCCTTGGCTTCACATATCCTGGATCCAGATCTATAGATCTAATTTCTCCAACATAGACTATGCAGACTGCGAGTCTTCAAAGAGTGAGGCAGGAGTGTTGATGCCGACGGGCTGAATTTTTGGAAAACATCACACTGTTGTCTGCCATCGGTGATGCAATGCTTTGCATTGACGGCTATTTATGCCAAGTGCATAGGTGGCTACCTATGAAGCCGACAATGATGTTGATATCATGCGTCCACACGTGGTTGGTCAATGAATAGCTAACACGATACAAGGCTAGTAAATTATGGAGAAGGTACTCTGGGCAGGAAATGTCACAGGTTTCACACGTTTGACAGCTTAGATATATGTGCCCTCCGCGGTGATTTGGCGCCAAACGATCTTCCCGTCGTCACCGACGCAGGTATGTTGAGCATTTGATTTCAGACATATGTGTTTGTGTGCTCAACGGATGACTTGAGCCAAACATCTCAGCTCAAAATCTAGACTAGAGTGCCATGTTCAGGCTGTAGCATCGCTAGAGTAGGCATGGCCCCACACTCGTTGCTTTGCACTACTGACCCCTTCCGTTGCTCTGAGTATGTGAAAGAGAATCTGTGCGTGAAGGAATTAGCGCCAGAAAGGCAGTGGAAACTTAAAATGATTTATTAGAAACCGAGAATGAACAACAATGAGAGACCCCTCCAAGTTCTAGCCCCCCCCCCCAGCTCTGTAGAGTATGTTACTCACTTTTCTAGCCAATCAGAAAAATGACCTATTTTCTGGCTGGCAGGGTTTTCTCGCTAGGCCTTGCCAAACGGCCGACAGCCCAAAACCCAGGCGTCGTCCGTTTTGCCTAAAAAATGGAACATACCATGATACCGACGCTGCAGCTGCAATCGTGCGGTTAGAATCATCCAGAAAAACAGCAGAGAGGAGTTATGGCCGCCTAGAACCAAGCATCGTCTACACTTGTCCCCGGTAACAATAATGTCAGATCAACATGCGACTTGGACCCTAAGCAGAACATAATGCTGCAAATGCAATGGTGCAGTCAGATCCAGCACATGACGCATGCAGAAAGAGTCTCCAGTGGTAGTGACCGCCGGCGGCATGACTGCCAAGGAGGCTTGCCGATGGAGCTGAGCATGTGGACCAGGGAGGGAGGAGGATCCAACAAACTGCGTGTAGGCCTCGGCATGCGTCGGCTCCACCAGACAACACTCTAGCAGCGTCATGTCTCGCCTTCAATAATCTACACGCTGATGTACACAAGCCAAGAGGAAACAAAAGAGCACAATGAGAGATGTACAAGAACCAACACTCCCCCATCACTCACAGGCGCAGTACACATGGGCGGGAAGCAACACATGCAATAGACAAACTCCCCCAAGACAGGCAGAGACACAGGCAGGGACAAAGAGTACAGCTCACGGACGCACACCGACCAAACTCACATCCTTCTTGAACGAGTGGCGCTTTAGTGCCTTGGTCAAGAAGTTAGCCAGCTGTTGTGCTGTCTCAACCCACACAATGTTGACGTCGCCGTCATGTAGCTGGAAATGCACATAGTGATACTCAATATTGATGTACTTTGTACGTGTGTGATGCACGCCATCCTTGTCGGCTATGGCCATGGCACTCTCATTGTCATAGTGCAACGTGATGGACGCGACAAACTGATGCAACTCAGACAACTGACGGCGCAACCACACACTCTCACATGCGCCTGAGCCAAGGGCCACGTACTCAGCCTCAGCAATGATCTGTGCAATGCACCCTAGCTTGCCACTGCGCCACGACACAACCATGTTGCCAGTAAAGAAAATCCAACCAGTACGGCTCTTACCGTCTGGACTCCCAACCCAGTCACTGTCGGTGTAACCCACCGCGACAACATATGGCTGTCGGTGGAACATGAGACCTCACCGTGGAGTCAAGATGACATAGCACAGTACTCGGATTGCGGCCTCAAAGTGGAGGTGACGCCGCTCTTGGGCGAACTAAGCCAGGAGGTTGACGGCAAACACAATGTCTGGGCGCATCGTCGTCACCATGAACATCAGTGACCCGATGACTCAAAGATACATGTTCATGTCAACTGGCTCCCCCCACAACGGCTGGGTCGGAGTTCTTCGGCTTCACCTCGCCATCAGGTGACATGGGTGAGGATATGCTTGGCATGAGGGGCAGATCCTCGGCAAAGCGAGCAGACAGAGTCTACACATAAGCAGCCTAGAGAACATAAAGGATGCCCTGGGAGCGATCATGCTCAAGTTTTATGCCCAGGGAAGCTCGGGCAGACCTGAGTTCCTTCATCTGGTAAAGGGTTTATAGCAGGTCCTTAACACGCTAAATGGTGACTGTGTCTCGCGATGTAATGAGGAGGTCATCAATGTAGACTAGGACAGCGGCAAAGGTCTGCCCTCGCGAGCTGATGAACAGTGCGAGATCGGCGGTGCTGTGAAGGAGGCCGCCGTGGAGAAGCGTACAACGAATCTCCTCGTTCCAGCACCGAGGCAACTGCATCAAGCCATAAAGGGCCTTCTCCAGCGGACAAACCTTGCAAGTGCCGTCATCGAAGGCTCGAGGCTGTACCATGTAGAGCTCCTCCCCCTCCAACAAGCCATGGAGAAGGCATTCCTCACATCCATCTGATGTAGCTCCCACCCATATTGGGCAACCAGGCTGAAGAGTGCCCGGCTAATGGAGAACCGGCCAACAGGGGCAAAGATCTGGTCGTAATCGACCCTAGGCACCTGAGCCCACCAATTGGCTATGGGGTGGGCCTTGCACTTGTCCAAGGACCCGTCTGACTTGCATTTGCACCAGAAGACCCATTTGGCACCGATGGCCTTCTGGCCTGGATGGAGATCGATAAAGTCATACATGTGGTCCTGCCGGATAGCAGCGAGCTCGTTGATGCACGCAACATCCCAGTGTGTTGCCTCATGGAAGCACGAGCCTCGCGTAGGGTGGCTGGGTCCTCCGGGCATGCCGTGGAGCGGACTGTGAGGGCGTGTGCATCTCGGGCCCAGGGTAGGATGCCCGTGAGTGCGACCATGACGGCATGCCGGTGCTCCTGATGGAGCATGATGTAGCCCAGTGTAGAGCCCGGGTGGAGGTCAACAATGATGGCCGAAATGGTTAAGCCGAGGGCCTTGCTGCCAGGGTCCCCACTCACGACCGTAGGAGAGGACAGAACGCATGGGGCGATAGGGGGTCGCAGTGCTACAAGGCGCGATGCAACAATCTGCACGCTCATTGACGGTCTGGGTCGAAGGCTGCCGCCTGGGTCACATGTGTAGCGTGGTAGAGCTAGGGACGGCATAGAGGGGGTAACCGGAAGTGAGTCCGAGGGACTGGCGGAGGCAGACGGGGCGGCTGGTCCGGAGGGACCGACGGACGCGGGCGCAGCTGCCGGCCTGGAGGGACCAGCGGACACGGACGGGGCTGCCGGCTCGATGGGACCAGTGGACTCAAACAGGGCTGCCGGCCTGGAGGGACCAGCGGATGCAGACGGGGCTGCTGGCTCAGAGGGACCAACGGACGCGGACGGGGCTGCCGGCCTGGAGGGACCAACGGACGCAAACGAGGCAGCTGGCCTAGAGGGACCAATGGACACGGACAGGGCTGCCGGCCCTAAGGGACCAGTGGACGCAGACAGGTCTCCTGGACTAGAGGGACCAGCGGTCACGGACGGGGCTGTCGGGCCAGAGGGAACAGTGGATGTAGATAGGGTTGCTGGCTTGGAGGGACCGGTGGAGGCAGACGGGGCTACTGGTCCGGAGGGACCAGCGGACACGGACGGGGCCGCCGGCCCGGGGGGACTAGTGGATGCAGACAGGGATGTTTGCCCGGAGGAACCAACAGACACGGATGGGGCTGCTGGCCCGGAGGGATCAACGCACGTCGTGGACGTTGCTGTCGGCCCGAAGGGGCCAGCGGACATGACTGGAGATGCCAAATTGTAGGGATCAGTGGACGGGACTGGGGCTACTGACCAGGTTGGGCCAACCGACGTGGACGATGTGCTGCCCGGAAGCGACAGGACGGAGGAAGGACTCACCACTCCCCCATGTGACGAGACGGCCATCGACGATGCGTAGTGAACAAGGTTGTGGGGACATACCTCATCAAAGAAGAGAGCATTGTGGGACACAACGATGCTGTGCTGGGAGGGATCCCATAAGTGCCAGGCTGGATTAACAGAAGACACCAAGGAAGGTGCACGAACGCCCTCGGGAGGCAAGCTTTTTGTACTGTCGCAGGGCGGGCAGCCACACAATGGCCACACAGCCCCAGACGCGAGCCGGGCGGAGGTCAGCCCGCTGACTGTACTAGTGCTGGTACGGCGTGGACTGGCGGGAAAGGGGTCCGTGGGGAATTCGGTTCTAGACCCATGTCATGTAGGCCATGGCTTTGAAGTAGAAGCCATCTCAGAGGCCAGACTCGACCCACATGGTGCGGACGGCGTCGGCCATGGTGCGGTTCCAACGCTCGGAGATGCCGTTCTGGGCTGGCATGTAAGGCGCCGATGTCTTATGAGGGATGCCATGGGAGGCAAGGAAGGTCGTGGTCTCTCCCATGTACTCGCCACCGCGATTAGAAAAACAATCGGCGAAGGGAGCAATCACACTCGTGCAGCACATGGACAAGCCAATCCCAAGTGGTACGAGTGACATTGCTCTTCTACTGAAGGAAGAAGACCCACCAGTAGCGAGAGTAGTCAATAAGGGTGAGGACATAGCGTCCATGCTCCTCGACAGACTCCGTAGGGAGAGGACCCATGACATCGGAGTGGACCAACGACTGAGGGTAAGTGGAAAGGTGCATCTTGCCCTGGACAAAATCAGTGCACTTAGTGGGGCATCGTCAGGGCAAGGAGGCCGGGTCAAGGCCCTTAACCGACTGGGTGCGGAGCATGTAATCTATGGCAGCAAAGTGGACGTGGCAGATGCGGTGGTATAGGAGGCGTGTGTGCTACGGAGAGAGCATGTTTGTGAAAAACACATGGTTTGTGGCGGCCGATGGGGAGGGGATGGAGGGAAGGGAGGAAAAACGAGACACGTGCGGAAGGTTGCCACGAGCGGTGGCGTGCAGAACGATAAGACTAGACGGACGTAACGACATAGTGCCAAGGCCACGCGAGAGCAGGACGTCCATGCTCATGCGGTCATGGGCAGTGATGTATAGGAAGCTGAGCTCAAAACCTGGGACGAAGAGGACGTCGGTCACAAAGACACCATTGGAAAGACAACGGGGACGAACGATGCCAATGTTGCGGACAGGTAACACTTGTGCGGAGCCGGTTCGAACATCGGACACATCGCCAACACGGGCGAGTACACTGAAGGCCTCGAGAGAGGCTCTCATGTGATACGTGGCCCCATAGTCGATGATCGAGGTCTTGGCGGGGTCCTAGACTGAGGTCCCCAGATCGCTAACGATCACGAGGCAGCAAGCAAGAGACGCAAACACAATGGACGGAGGCGTGAACCGAGACTGTCAATCATCAAGTTATGCCACGTTGTCATAGAGAGGGATAAGAGAGGAGGGCATGGGAGAGGAAGAAACAAACGAGGGAGTAAAACACGAGCGTAGCTGAGTCTTGGTCATGCAAGACAGGGCAGGCAAGCAGGAGGTGATGCAACTCTCACTTCCTTGGAGGGAGGGCAAGGTAGGCCGAGCTAGAGCACGATGAACTGCTCAATCTAGCGCTCGCGGGTGGAGGGCTTGGGCGTGTAGACCAAGTGCGATGTGACAGCGCTACAGCAAGGAAAGGAGGAGGGCTACACTGATGATGGAAAGGGAGGTGCCGACAGCTCCGGATGATACTGCTACAGAGCTGGTGACGGTGACTCCTGCGACCGTCGGAGTAGCGGAGCTGCCAGAAGGGGTGGAGGTATTAGGGCCGGCGACAGTTATGGCAACAGAGGCAAGACGCCGCTCACGCTAGCAATACATGGTGGCAATGACACGTGCCTCGTCTGTTGGGAGCGTGCACGCTTACCACTCGTGGCCTCGCTGGCCACAGTTGTGGCAAACCAAGCCACCTCCTCAAGACCTGGTTGGCTGCTGTTGTTGTTTGTTGCCTTTCTTGCCCCTACGCTTCTTCTTTCTTGGCGATGAGGTGCCGGTGCACGTAGCTGCTATGGGAAAGGTGACGGCCATGGAGGGGACGACAGGGGAGGGGAGGGCCACTATGTGTTGGACGCGCGACTCCAGACGAGCCTCCTCAATCCTAAGAAAAGGCTCGTATGCCCAGGGCATAAGGGTGCACTTGGTTCCCATAGTGGAGAGGACATCCTGGGTGAAGTGGACAAAGACATCGGCAAACGCGTCAGTGGAACCGCACTTGATGGTCACAAGTGCAGCGAGAGGGCGTGGAGAAGAGTCGCCTAGGCAACGGAGGATGTCCTCCACCCGCTGTCAGTAGGAGGTGAACGTCTCAACCTCTCCCCATGTACAAAGAGGTGAACTCGCGGAGTAGACAACTAGTCTCAGCCTCGCTAGATATGTGANGCATAAGGGTGCACTTGGTTCCCATAGTGGAGAGGACATCCTGGGTGAAGTGGACAAAGACATCGGCAAACGCGTCAGTGGAACCGCACTTGATGGTCACAAGTGCAGCGAGAGGGCGTGGAGAAGAGTCGCCTAGGCAACGGAGGATGTCCTCCACCCGCTGTCAGTAGGAGGTGAACGTCTCAACCTCTCCCCATGTACAAAGAGGTGAACTCGCGGAGTAGACAACTAGTCTCAGCCTCGCTAGATATGTGACGGGGACACGTGAGAACGTGCCACGAGGCTGCAGGGTCTAGAGTCCTGCTAGTGGTGAAGTCTCCGAGGAAGGGCTCGATGGCAATGCGTGACACCAGAGGGCTGATCGGAACGAGAGCGTGTACGGCGCGACCAACATCATGTAACTACTCAGCCTGGGAGGCATCGTATCGGATAGTATAGTACGGCCACAGACCCTTGCCTTGTGTAGAGATGCAAAAGTTAAGCTCCCAGCTCTGGAACTTCGCGCCGGCCTGGAGCGGCACGGGCAGGGTCTCAAAGTCCATTGGCCTACGCCCGGCACTCAGAGTGGGGCCAAGGACTGATGTCACCGTCTGCCGTCGGCACTAGGTCTGTTGCTGTACTAGGCAATTCGTGGCCGCAGAAACAACAGGGCTTGAATGCACAGGAGGAAGGAAGGGCGGCGGTACACGGGCGTGGCTTTGCGGTATCAGTAGCAATAGTGCTGCAAGTTGTTGCGTCAGTGCGGCAAGCTGCCGGTAAATGGCAACCAGGGGGTCAGATGAGCCAGCGAAAAAGCCTATGGGTTGCTGGTGCTACTGCTAGTGCTGTTGTAGCTGCTGCTACTACTACTACTGCTGCTTCTACTATTTTTGCTACTGTTGTAGCTACTTCTGCTGTTGCTCCTGCTGCTGCTTCTACTATATCTATTGTTGGTGCTCTTGCTTCTAAAGCAGCAACTGCTGCTATAGCTAGTGTTGCGTCAGTGGTGGCTGCTGATACTGTAGCGGCTGTTGCTTCTGCAGTAGGAGCTGTTGCAATTGCAACTGCTGTAGCTTTTGCAAGAAAGGGGGGCTAGGGGTTCCTCTAATAGAGGAGGAACCCTCCCCAGTGGGGCTGTTAGCCATGGCTCCCCTTAAGAATATGCATAGAAGCTTTCAAGCCACACATCCGCTGAGTGGGTGTCCGTATCCGGTCACACAATGACAAAACATACATGTCGTACACACACGACGGCATGGGCCTCGCTAGGAGACACAATTCAGATTGTCCTAATTCTTCAACAACATTTGTGGAGAGAGTTAACAAATGACAGGACCACAGCATAAATACCTGTCGCAGCACACGGCGGGTGTCCCACGCAGCAATGCGAGGTCTGTCCTGAAACCGGCCCAAAAACATTGTTTTGGCCGTAACTCTGCGCAGACAAGTCAGAACGCTATGCCGTCCAAACCTAAACGTGCAAGATCTCAATCTGGACGCTATGACTATTCACATGCATGCATCCGGCATCAAACGATTGACACACAATGCTAAACATGCAAATCGGGCCCACGGCCAGTCCACCTAAGGTCTGAGAAAACATCCAAGACTCTAGGGCAGTCGTCGGTCAGCTCCGAGTAGGTGGTCCACCACATGCCGACACGCCGGTGCCTCTTGGGTTTGCATGAGGGATCTGCGCGGGCCTAAACACGGCCGAGTGGTTACATTAAACTGTACACCTCAATGGGAACATCACAAATCACAACAATCCCCCATGATCTGATGGTAAGCATGTCCATACTCGTGCAGAATTGGTACAAGTGGAACAACAAGTGCAAAGAGAGACGTAAGACAAGCACACTTTTTTTTCCTCTTTTTTTTTTGTTATAAAGAAAAGCACACCCCACACTCAACAACTCTCAAGCAAGGGGCAAAGCCTAATTGAATGAATGGCCACCAAAAACGTTCTACGAGCCAACGCTTTTGTCAGGAGGTCAGCACGCTACATATCAGTGCGGACCCATATGAAAAAGATCACGTGTCGCTCCACCAAATCACACACAAAATGGTGCTCAATGGCAATGTGATTCGTGCAAACATGAAAAACACCAGATCCCTCTACAATGGCAAGAGCGATCTGGTTGCTGCAGGAAAGCACAATGGTGGGCACTGACTGATCCAACTTAAGGAACAAGCACTGTAGCCTGACTGCCTCACCAGCCCTGTACCCAGAGCAAGGTACTTTCCCTCCGATGAGCTAGATGCAATGTAGCCCTGCTTCCCGCTGCGCCAAGACACAATAGTAACACCGAGCAGGAACATGTAGCCGGTGCGAGAACATCCGTCTCGACTCCAAGCCCAGTCGCTATCGGTGTAGCCGTCAACAACCGCCAAACACTATCAGCGAAAGCAGAGTCTGAGGTACGGTGTGGAGACAACATACCGCACTACTTGTCCAACTGCATGATAGGCTCTATCACATGGAGCCTGCAAACACTATGCAAGGGGGTTGACGGCAAAGGTGATGTCGGGGCGTGTGGTAGTGGCCAGGGACATCACACATCCGATAAGACAAAGGTACAAAGTCACATCCACTGTCTCCCCCAGCTGTGTAGGGCTGTCCACCTTTAGGGAATCCTGCCCACCATGTGTGAGAGGTCTGGAGGATGTGAGCACTATGCTAAGGAGATCAATGAAATGCTCCCTCACAGCTCGTGTGTATTGGGCCAGATACAGTAGGAGTGTCGGACGTCAGCGGTCTCACACGTTCTCCATGCCAAGAAACACTGCTATAGAACCAAGGCCCTTTATCTTGCAGGCAGTCTAGAGGACCGCCTTGGCCTCCTTCATGGCCTCCATAGAGGGAGACACAATCAGGAGGCCGTCCACATATCGCAAGATGGCAGTGAGCCGCTCAGGTGAGTGTCGGATAAAAAGAGAGGGAACTGCCCTGCTCTGTACATATCTCGCGCCAAACAAGGTGCCTGTGATCTCCTATTTCTAGAACCAAGGAGACTACATGAGGCCGTACAAGGACTTGCGCAAGCGCCAGACATTGTCATTGTTCTCAAAGCCTGGTGGTTGGGCCACGTAGATCTCCTCATCCTGAGAGCCATGGACGAACCCATTGTTCACATCCATTTGGTGCAATTCGCAGTCATGCTGAGCCACCACACCGAACAGAGCTCGAGCTGAGGTCACGCGATTGACAGGGGCGAAGGTTACAGTGTAATCAATACCCTCAATCTGGGAATACTTCTTGACAATCAAGCAAGCCTTGTGGCGTTCCAGTGAGCCATCTGGCTTCACTTTCTTGCGAAAGACCCACTTGACCTGAATAGCCTTCTCCCAGGTAGAAAGACAACTAGCTCGTAAACTCCATGCTCTCATCCTCGCAGGCAGCGCACCAGGCCCATTACGTCCTCTAATGAGAGAGCCTCCCTGAGTGTGCCCGAATCAGGCATCATCGAGGGAGAGCTCTGAGTGGCAAGTGCACGCGCCTCACAGCTAGGCCTGACGGCCACAACATTAGCTACTGCATCACATGCGATGCAAAACTCGCGAGTGACCAGATCATGCCCAACAGGTCACGCTGGACACACCTCTGTGTGATCTGTGTGGACAGTGAGGCATAGGACCTTTGTGCCGAGGTCACCACTCGCAACACTATGAGTGGAGCGCCTATGTGCGAGACCTGACCCTCGCTGGCCTCCAGAGACCAATGGTCAAAGACGTCCACCGGGCTCACGCGAGTATCCTGGGCGCATAGAGCTTACCTCAAGCTCAGAGATGGGCACGCCCACAGCTTGTGGTGACTAAGACAAAGGAGCAAGTGATGCAGTGTGAGGAGATGCTGGTGAAGTGGCAGGGGACGTAGGGCTGGGTGTGAGCAAGGCAACAAGAGCAGGAGTAGAGGCAAGCTCGTGCACAGAGGCAGGAGTGCTGGTGGGCATGGGTACAAAATCATGTGTGCTTGTAGGGAACATGGGTAGAAACGGGCTGAGCAGGAGAGGTTTATGGAATGACAGCTATGATCGCTGGGTTATCAAGGGCCTGAGACCGAAAAGGGAAAGGGGCTTGAATGGAAACATCTGCCGCACGAGAGATGCTCTTAGGATAAGACTCCCCCATCCCTCAAGAAGTCTCACGCATAGGAACGTACGTGACGACCATCCACATGATGGTGGTCAGGTCAAGGTAGGTGAGAGACTCAAAGAAGAGCGTGTTGTGAAACTCAATAATGCGACAACGAGCGGGGTCCCAAAATTGCCAGGCCTTTGGCCGTGGGAAGTTGCCCACAAAGGCACACGAGCGACCTCGCAGAGAGACCTTGGACCCCTGCTGGTCCTCAGTGTACCACATACAAGCCACGGAGCCCCAGACACGAGCGAGACAAAGACTAGCACGATGGCCAAACCAGAGCACGTAAAATGTAACGTGGTCTAGAAGGGGACCATGCAAGACCAGGCATTATGTAGGCAAATCCTTCGAGCATGAAGGACTCAGGCAGACCGCACTTAGACCGCATAATGCAAACCGCATCTTCCATGGTGCGGTTCTAGCGCTTAGATACATCATTCTCTTGAGGAGTAGTAGGAGTGGAGACCTGGTGAAAAACACCGTGCTCGGTAAAGAAACTATCCATATTGCCAAGAAGCTTGCCACCACGATCCGAGCGGAATGTGTGCAGCGTGTGGCGAGAAGGACACTCAACCATCGCTAGCTAGAGGTGAAGCGTGAGAGCGGAGTCGCTCTTCTGGCACTGTTTGTAGACCCACGACATCCGGGTGAAGTCGTCGGTCAAGGTGAGGACATATCGGCCCCGATCGGACAAAGACTCGACAAGGATAGGATCAAGAAGGTCCAAATACACCATATCAAGGGGGCAAAGTGCTCAAGAGCAAGAGTCAGGGTAAGTGCAACGATGCATCTGATCCTGAGCGCAAAATAGACGGACGGTCTTGAGTGGCCTCTCTAAAGAGGTTGCGTCAAGACCGAGTGTGGGTTGTGTCTGAATGAGCTTAGACACAATATCTGAGCCCATATGACACAGGCGGGGATGCAGCAATTGCTGGTGCCCAGTAGAGAGAATACCAGTGACAAACACACGAGAAAAAGGGGAAGGAGAGCAAGAAGAAGGAGAAGTCCAAGGTACACGATACAAATCATCCACAACAGAGGTACACAGAACAATGGCACAAAGAGTCCCAATAGCAATCACAGTCGCAAAGTCTAGAGTGTGCTCTACAGAGAGTCCCATCAGTGTGCAGGAACAAACAAGAAGCAGGCTCAGCTCAAGATCAGGCACAAAAGCACCTTGGAGAGATACAAGGGGCCAGACGGACCATCAAAGCACACAACCCCAATGCCGTGGACCGGTAGTGACTGACCAGAGCATGTGCGAATGGAACAAACAGACGCAACAGGATCGAGAAAAACAAAATCACTACGACGACAGATCATGTGGTGAGTGGCACCAAAATCAATGATCTAGTGCCACCGGCATCACGATTGGAGGATGTCATTATGCAACGGGAAATGGAACACTCAGCCTCAGATGGACGCTGAGCTTAAGGCAAGGAGGAACAACGAAGGGCACGAAGGTGTGAGTCATGAATCCATCGATTCCTGCTCCTAACATCGGTGCGAGTGCTGACTATTGTGGAGAAGGTATGGCATTGCCGACTCCCTCAAAGGTCTATTGTGAAGTCGTGGATTGTCCACGAAGGAGCTCATTGAGCGCACGAATGGCATCTGTATGCTGTTGCTGAAGATGTATCTCATCCTGCTGACCTCGTAGGTCCTCCATGGCCTGAGAGCGTGGCCTCAAGGCCCCTGAGGAGGAGGATGAGGGGTCTGTTGGCCCTTTGCCCTTGTCACCGGCCGGAGCCATGTCAGCGCTCATTATGGACCGGGATGTCATACTCATCAGATTGCAGAACCGTCAGCGTTTCTTTAGGATTTGTAACGTTGGTAACAAATGATGTTTTGAGCCAAAATTTTGGCTAAGTGTTCGAGCTCACGTCATCACTTACAATGATGACGCCAGCCTGAAGGTTGTCCAATTGAAGCAAAGTTTGGAGCGATTATGCGCCAAAGGATGCTGAATGCAATGGTGGTGGTTTTGTGCAAAACAAGCTTTAAAAAGGTAAAAAATGTCACCATTATCCGTTCAGCCCAAAATCTGGATAAAAATCTAGATCTGAGAGTGTTGTTTCGTTTCCTGGAGCATGCAGGGCATGAAATGAGGAGGGAGTGGAAGCAATGGATAGGGTTTTGTAAGAGCTTTCTAGCGAGCTCTTACACGCCAAAAACGGTGGTAAAATAGGGCGGTTGCATTCTCTTGCGTCTGGAGAATTTGATATGTATGACCCGAGTGAAGCTTCTAGGACCCTTCACACACCCCTTCTGAACATCTCATGCCTCAATTACTGCTGGAGAGGGTTGGGAAACCCTTGGCTGCCCCGGGGTGGTGGCGTGGTGATGCGGTTACAAGGGTGTCTCCGCTGCTGCAATCTGTTGTACCGGGTCTCTATGGGTTGGTGGGTCCTCCCAAGACCGTGGCTTTATCTGTGGCTCTCACTGTTGCTGCCACTACTGCATCTGTGCTGCCCAGCAAGGGATGCTTTGCCACTCTCATAACATGAGAATATGTGTAGAAGCTTCCTAGGAATAGAGCCGCTGATTGGACATCAGTGCCCGGTCAGACGATGACAACAGTCACACGTCGTACACACGACAGCAAGGGTCTGGCTAAGAGACACAAGTCAGAGTGTCAAAATGCTTCAATAGCATTTGTAGAGGGAGTTGGCAAATGATAGGTCCACATCATAAATACCTCCGCGGTGCATCGCGGGTGTTGCACTTGGCAGTGCAAGGTCTGTCCTAAAACCGGTCCAAACACACTGTTTTGGCCGTTACTTTGTGCAGACAACAAAGAACACTATGCCGTCTACACCTGAACGTGCGGGATCTCAAGCCGGACGCTATCACTGGTCACATGCATGCATCCGGCATCAAAATGTGGACACACAATGGAAAACATGCAAATCGGGCCCAGAGCCAGTCGACCGATAAAATCTTACAAGCTGTAGAAAAACTACAGAAGGTCGGAGACAGCATCCAGGACGCTAGGGCAGTCGTCGGTCAGCTCTGAGTGGGTGGTCCACCACCTGCCAACGCGCCGGTGCCTTTTGGGTCCCCATGAGGGATCTGCACGGGCATGGACATGGCCGAGAGTCATAACAAACTGTACAGCTTGACCGGAACATCACAAATCAGAGCACCCCCTCCCCTTTTGTCCTTGTCTATTCTGTTGTTCCCCCTGTTTTTTCTTTCTTTTGTTGTTTTCTTCTTTCTTTCTCCCTTTTTCTTGTCTTGGTGGTGACATCAATAATGACGTTAGTAGTGAGGTTGATACGCTAATGTTGATGTCAGCAGTAGTCCGCTGATGTCACTAGTAGAGTGTTGTTGCCCTACTACTATTGTTGCTACTACTGTTGCTGCTACTGCTAATACTGTTGCTACGGCTACTAATGTTACTGATACTATTGCTAGTGCTGTTGAGGCTGCTACCACTCTTGCTGCTACTACTGCTACTTTTGTTACTAGTGTTGTTGCTACTGTTGCTACTAATGCTAATGCTGCAGCTGTTGTAGTGGCTTGTCCAGGCAGCTGCGTGGCTGCACGACTATGTGGCTGCGTGGCTATGTAGCAGTTGCGTGACAGCATGGCTACATGGCTGCGTGGCCGCATAATTGTTGGGCTACGTGCCTATGTGGATGCGTTGCTACGTGGCCGCATGGTTGCGTGGCTGTGTCAATGTGTGACGGCGTGGTTGCAATTCTACGTGACTGCGTAACTGCATGCTACATAGCTGCACGGCTGGCTGCGCAACTGCTACGACGGCTGCTGTAGAGCTGTGGCAGCAACTGTGTAGAAATGGCTGCTACTGTGGCTACTGCCGCGTAGTAGCTGCTGTTGCTACTACTACGGTTGTTGCTGCTCATGCTGCTGCTATAGCGCAAGAGTAGCAGCTGCTATTACCATAACTACAATTTTTGTGGCTATTGTTGTTGTTGCTCATTTGTGGTTGCTACTGGTGCTCCAGGTGCTACTACGACTGCTGCTACGGCTGCTGCTGCTACTGTTGTGGCTGCTGCTGCTGCTACTATGCAGCCGTGGCTGCTCTTGCTGCTATTGCTGTTGCACCTACTGCTGCGATCGGCTGTACAGCTGCTGCTGCTATTGCTGCTGCTGTTGCGATTACTATTGCTGTTGCTGTTCCTACTCCTACTTGTAGTTGTTGCTGCTCTTGCTGTGGAGGAGAGGGAGGGAATGCAAGAGAGGTCACTTCCTTTGTCTGTTGCACCGTCGCCGCGTGTGTCAGTGCCGTCACGGAATCGCACGTCACGTTGCCGGCCACGAGTGTGCCAACACTACCGCCGCCACGGGGTTAGTGCTGCCAGAAAAACTTTGGAAGCAATTCCCCCGCATCACGAGCGTTTTGACAATGCCACCCGACGGGGCTAACTCTGCCAGGAAAAATCTGGCAGAGTTTCCCTTGCCCAGGTGCGTGACTGGGACCTCTACGCCTTGGTACTGCTCAGATCTGCTGCTTCTACTACGCTCTGGCTCTGATACCAAGCTAGAAATCTAGACTAGAGGAGCATGTTGAGGCTGCAGCATCGCTAGAGTAGGCATGGCCCCACGCTCGTTGCTTTGCACTGCTACCCCCTTTTGCTACTCTGAGTATGTGAGACAGAAACTATATGCTGAGGAGTTAGCGCCAGAAAGGCAGTGTAAATTCAAAAGAGTTGATTAGCAACTGAAAATGAATTGTAATGGGAGACCCCTCCAAGTTCTAGCTCCCCCCCGAGCTCTGCAGAGCTTGTCACTCAACTTTCGAACCAATCGGAAAAATGACCTATTTTCTGGCTGACAGAGTTTTCTCGCTGAGCCTTGCCAGACGGCTGACAGCCCAAAACCCCAGGCGTTGTCGTTTTACCTGAAACCTGGACCATACTATAATACCGACGCTGCAAACACAATCGTGCGGTTAGGACCATCTAGAAAAACAACACAGAGGAGTTATGGCCGCCTAGACGCAGGCAGCGTCTACACTAGTCCTTGGTAACAACAGTGTCAGATCAACATGAGACTTGGATCCTAAGCAGAACATAACGCCGCACACGCAACGGGACAGTCAGATCCAGCACTGGATGCAAGCAGAGAGCATTGGCAGTGACCGCCGGTGGCACGACCGCCAAGGAGGCCTGCCGATGGAGCTGATCACGTCGACCATTGGATGGAGGAGGATTCAGCAAAGTGCCTGTAGGCCTCAGCGTGCGTCAGCTCCACCGGACGACACTCTAGCAGCGTCGTGTCTCGCCGTCAGTCATCTGCACGTCAATGTACACAAGTTGGGAGGAAACAACAGAGCACAATGAGATATGCGCAAAAATGAACAATCTCGCTATGTCTTTTGCCCTCCACCTCCTTCCACCCCCCTCGCCCGGATCTAGGTCAGGATCCGGGGATTCAAGATGATAGTGACTGGGCTGGCATGCACAGTAAGAGTCACACTAGGTAGATCTTTTTCAATGGCGACACGGCATTCTTGTGGTGGAGTGGCAAACAGGGGTGCATTGCACACAACACTACCGATGCAGAGTACGTGGCATTGGCCGTCGGAGCATGCGAGAGTGTATTGCTCCGTCGTCTGCATTGTGAGTTTTGTCAGCCTGCATCGCCCATCATGTTTTATTGTGACAACGAGAGTGCCATGGCCATTACAAACATCGATGGCATTCATCACACACGCTCAAAGCACATGAATGTGGAGTATCACTATGTGTGCACTTTGTTGCATGAGAACAGGATTCGGATTGTGTGGGTCGAGATTGTTCAACAGCTAGCTAACGTGTCGACCAAGGTGGTCAAACGCGCATTGATCAAGAAAGACGACGGTCTACATCCGTGAGTACGCAGTCATGCCTTCATAAATTCCCTCTGCGCCATAACACTTTGTGTGCTCATCATCGTGCTTTTTAGGCTTTTCTAGACTGTGGGAACATGAGGGTCGGGGGCAGCATGACTTATAGTGAGTAGTGTTGATGCAAGACCTTCACATGTGCATGTACATTGGTGCCCAAGTGTCATGGGCGGGCGTTGTGATTTGCGCATGCACAGTGTCATTGATCTCTTGTATGGTTTCTCGGCTAGTTTACATATTCGTGCAGACAACTGACTCAGTAGACATTGACGACGACGGACAGTGAGCGATGGAAAGAATGCCGCACCGTTTGGAGAGTTGTGAATCCCATCTCCGAGTGTGGAGTATCTCACTTCGCAGTAGTGCGCAACCAGCTCCATCGGCAGCAGCCACTGACCCTCATGTCACCAACAGTCATGGACGATTGTTATTGGTATAATAGTTTGCCAAGTTCTAGACAGCCATATCTCTCATGTGTGATTTTTGTAGCAAATTCTAACTACACGTCTGGTTTCGCAGCTTGCATGTTTTGATATGGTTAAGATTTCGGGGAATTGAAACACGCCCGAGTCTGAGGCTATCAATCCTCTAAGAAGGCTCATTAACAATCCCCTGCAAGCCAAAAAATAGTGTTTTTTTGTTAGCTCGAAGACTGAGCAATAAGCCTTGGAGAGGTGAGAAGCTAGATTAGTGTGGCAAGGGTCTCGCACCACGTCCTAATTCCTTCCATTCTTGTTGTTAGCTGTTCGGCTACTTACTTTCAGCTACAGTTGTAGCACCCATTTTGGAGTACAACTTTGTCCTCTTAGAGTGGAGCAGCCAACGCTGCTCAAGTGCTAGGTCCAAACACAATAGGCCAAACACCTCAATCCAAGTTGGTGAGCCAATGTAAGTTGGACTTGTCCAGACCGATGTAGCATTCTAGTATGGGCCTACATGCCCTAGAATAATAGTAGCATATAGTGTTGTGATTTGTGACGTTCCTGTCGACCTATACAGTTTATTGTGACCACTCAGCCGTGTCCAAACTCAAGCATATCCCTGATGCGGACCCTGGTGGTACCGGTGTGTCATTTGGTGGCGGACTACCAGCTTGGAGCTTACCGACGACCGTTCCAGAGCTCTGAACACTTCCCGGGACCTCTTGCGGTTTTCAACAGCACGCATGCGTTTATCGGTGGACTGGCCGTGGGCCCAATTTGCATGTTTTTGCATTTTGTATATACCGTTTGATGCCCGATGCATGCATGTGACCAGTCGTAGCGTTTGGCTTTTGATCCTGCACGTCTAGGTTTAGACGGCGTGGTAATCTGACATGTCTGCGCAGAGTTATGGCCAAAACAATGGTTTTGGGCCGGTTTTAGGACAAATCTTGCATTGCCGCGTGCGACAACTGCCGTGCGCCGCGGCATGCATTTATGCCATGGACCTGTCATTTGTCATGTCTCTCTGCAGATGATGTTGAAGCATTCTGACACTTTGCCTTGTGTCTCCTAGCGAGACCGTTGTCGTTGTGTGAACGACTTGTGACACTCGTCACCGTCTGACCAGGCACTGACACCTAGGCAGCTGATGTGTTGCAAGGAAGCTTCCGCGCATCTTCTCATGGTATCAGAGCGCTGAGACAGTTCTCACCGAGCTGCAGAGCAGAGATGCAATAGAGCAGTAGCAGTGAAGGTCACCGCTGCAGCAGATCCATAAGGACCTATCGACGACGACAGCCGATTGCCATCGACGTCGTTCACCATCACCACGTGAGACTGCATCAGCAGCAGCCGCTAGCGGCAGCAGGCGACAGCTGCAGTAGGCTGTAGTCGCTAGCACCTGCCATCATTGGAACATGCAACACCAGCAGCATTGAACAGCAACATTAGTAGTGCAACAGAGCAGCAGCACAATAGCAGCGCAGCAGCAGCGGCAGCAACAACGGCGGCAGCAACGCGTGGCGGCAGCACCACAACAGTGGCGCGCGACGGCAGCAGCACAACAGCAGCGTAGTAGCAGTAGCGGCAGCAGCAGCACAGCAGCAATGCACCAATAGTGGTAGCAGCAACGGCAATAGCACGATCAACTCGGCAGGAGCAGCGGCAGCAGCGCGCGGCGATGGCAGTGGTGTGCAACAGTCGTAGCGCGCAGCAGTAGCAGCAGCACCGTGGAGCTGCTGCCACTGCGGCACACACAGCATCCATGCGATGGCTCTGCACGTAGCCACAGGACTACTACTACAGTTGACGATGCAGCAGTAGTAGCAGTTGAGCGGAAGCTGCTGTGTAGCTTCCACGTGGCTGCTATAGAGCGGCCGCCTACTCGCGCAACAACTGCGAAGGTTAACAAAAAAAAAGGGGAGAGGGGAGCTGACGTCAGCATACTTCCTTGCTGATATCATCAGGTCATGCTGACGTCAGTAATTTCCTGCTATTGTTAGCACTTGCCTTAGTTAAGTTTTTTTTCGGAGGTCAAAAGTTGCCAGTGTTTCAACTCCTCAAGATAGGCTCACGTTTTCGCAATTTGACCACGTTGATGTCTCAGCCCATAATGAGCATCAGCATGGCTGCGTCCGGCAATAAGGGAAAAAGGGTACTAGATCCCTCTTCTTCCTACTCAGCGATCATGGGCCCACGTTTGCACGCTATTGATGACCTACGAAGCCAGCAAGACAAGATGCATTGCCTATAGCGGGAACAAACTGACGCCATCCGTACTCTCACCCAGCTTCTTCTGGGTCATTCCACGACCCTAAGATAGACCTCTGAGGGAGCCGCCGGGGTTGCACCCTCTACACAGCAGTCACCTCCAGCACCAGAGACAAGAACTGGACCCGACCCGCCACCTATTGATCCTTGCGATGAGGATCCAGATATGCCAGGCATGGAGGAAAACTCCCCCGAGCACGAGATTCGTGTGCTTCAAGAGCGTCTCTGCCAGCTTCAGACGAGCTCTCGGCCCCCCCATACACATCTTGCTTTCCCGAGATTCGATCGTCGCCTGACCTCCACCCCAGCAACTTCCCTCTTCCTAGCATCTTTCCCATCCCTTGTTCTTCCCAGCCTGTGGTTGCTCTCCCTACCAAGCGGCAACCCAAGGACTTCAAGACACTGTCCCCAAGGTATATCAGCAAGGACGGTTTTGACTGCTGAGAAATCCTCTTCTAGGTTTGGGCCACTTCAGAGAGCGTGTGGCCCTACTATCACATTCCGTTTCAGACTACGGACCAAGCATAGGTGCTGACAGCGGCTAGGGCAATGTGCGGACTTCTCTACGCCATACTACGCGATACCATTGTTGACTTCCGCTCATTCCTTGGCTAGGCGGGCACAGGCACCGACGCTGATCCACGCGGGGGCTGGGACCTAGAATTATCCATGCTTGCTGAAGAGACTCACGCCGACCGCGCCGCGCACATCCGTGCCTTTTGCTCCCTGCGTCATGGGCCTGCCAAGCTTATAGCCGACTACTGGCAACGAGCCATGCGCATCTACACGCACCTTGGAATCTCAGGAGGTACACAACTATGGGCGCTCCAAACGATCATGCTCGGAGGTCGCCTTGAGCACACATACATCTTCACGAGGTACAGCAACGCCGTGCTCGAGCCTTTTTTTGCCTCACTACAACTTCTTCCCTGGGCGCACCAGCTCTTCCTCCGGGTGACTTCCGCCCGTGAGGCAACTGTGGCTCATCAGGAGACCTCCATTGCTGTAGCAATCGTTGCATCACCACGAACGCCCTTCCTACAGACTCCTTCACCATCCTCTGACACCTCCTCCTCCCCTTCCACCCTAATTACAATGACTCAAACTCAGGGTGTTGTAGCAGCAACACAGGGGAAGAAGGGGCGACAGAGGCGCGGCTCGGGCTAACAGCAGTCTCAATAGCAGCCGTCATTATACAGTAGCAGTAGACGCTCCGTTCACTGCTACAACTATGGAGGCGCCCATTGGTACACCAAGTGCCAGCAGCCGCTCGACTGGGCGCGGGTTATTCGCGTGCTCCAGGTCGCGCACACACTACTGTCTACGTCAAGCAGCACATCCTCGGAACGCGCGGCGCCCACGACCGCAGCAGTTCATGCTTCACCACCGGCGACCAGAGGCAACCGAGATCCACCGCACCATCGGCGAGCTCCGACACCTTCTCGCGCTTCACTTTCAGGGAGGTGCAAGTGTGTTGTCACGGCCGGGTGGTTCACAGACTTTCTCTTTGTCTGTTCTTGTGGCTCCGGATGACTTGTGTGGGGGGGCATTGTCGGCATGTGATGACGATGGGCCTGACTGAACAGATTGGATTCATGAGTCTCACCTTTGTGCCCTTTGTCGTTCCTCCCCACCTGCTGCCCAGCGTCCGTCTGAGGGCGAGTATTCCATTGCCCGTTTAGAGTGATGTCTTCTAGTCGTGATTCCGGTGGCACTTGGATCATCGATTCCAGTGCCACTCATCACATGACCAGTCGTTGTAATGATTTAGTTTTTCTCGGCCTTGTTACGCCTGTTTGTTCCGTCTGCACAAATCTGGTCCATCCTTGCCAGTCCAGGTGTTGAGGTTGTGTGTTTCGATGGTCCGTCTAGCCCCCTGTATCTTTCCGAGCTGCTGTTTTGTGCCTGACCTTGAGCTCAGTTTGCTTTCTATACGTGGGTGCACACTGATTGCACTCTCTATGGAGCATACTACAGAGTCTGTGACCGTGACTGCTATTGACACTAGTAGTGTTGTTCTTCTTGCCTCTGTTCTGGATGACCTCTATCGTGTCTCTCGCACTTCTGCTCCTTGCTCCCCCTCCCCTTCCGTGAGTGTTTTTGTCACTAATGTTCTGTCTTTTGAGCACCAGCGATTGCTTCATCGCCGCCTGTGTCATGTAGGCTTCGATACTGTGTCGAAGCTCATTCGGACACAGCCTGTCCTTGGTCTTTATGCAATGTCTTTCAAGAATCCGCCCAAGACCGACTGTCCCTTCTGCGCTCAAGGTAAGATGCATCATTGCACCTACCCTGGCTCCCGTTCACGCGTACTTCCCCCGCTCGAGTTAGTCCATTCGGACCTTCTTGGTCCCCTTCCTGTCGAGTCTTTGTCCGATCAGTGTCGATACTTCCTAACCCTGATTGATGACTTCACCCGGATGCGGTGGGTCTACAGCCTGCGCCAGAAGGGTGACGCCGCTCTCGTGGTTTGCGTCTGGCTAGTGATGGTTGAGCGTCACTCCCGCCACACGCTGCACACCTTCCGCTCAGATCGCTGCGGTGAGTTTCTTCGTGAGATGGACAACTTTTTCGCCGAGCATGGGATTTTTCACCAGGTCTCCACTCCTGCTACTCCTCAGCATAACGGTGTTTCTGAGCACTGGAACCGCATCATGGCGGATGTGGCTTGCACTATGCAGTCTGATTGCGGTATTCCAGAGTCCTTCGCTGTTCAAGGCTTTGCCTACATGACTTGGGTCTGGAACCGCCTCCCGCACGGTCCTCTTCCAGACCACGTCACATTGTATGAGCTCTGGTTTGGCCACCGTGCTGACCAGCGCCTCGCTTGCGTCTGGGGATCCTCGGCTTCTGTGTGGTACACCGAGGACCAGCAGGGGTCCAAGGTCTCAACGTGGGGTCGTTTGTGTGCCTTCGTTGGCATCTCCCCACGGTCGAAGGCCTCGCGTTTTTGGGACCCTGATCGTCGTCGCATTGTTGAGTCATACGACGGCCTCTTCTTTGAGTCCCTCACCTACCGTGATTCGACATCGATCACGTCGCTGTCCGTCACGCACATTCCTACATGTGAGGTTTCTTGACGAATGGGGGAGTTTGTGCCTGCGAGCACCTCTTGCCAAGCTAATGTGTCCATTCGAGCTCTCTCCACTTCTCCGGATCTTGATGACCCAACATCATCGTTGTCGGTCCAGAGATCTCTCCAGCACTGCCGACTTCTACCCCTGTCCCCTTGAACCCCACAGTGACCCATGATCTTGCACCTGTGCGTACTCCTGTGACCATATTTGTGCCCGCCGGCACTCATGCCTCTGTGCATGGACCTGCCGCACCTGCTCCTATTGTCACAGCGAGCCCCGTGTCTCCTACAACCCCATCTCCTCGCACGGCATCACCAGCTCCCTTGCCTCAGCCCTCCCCAGCTGCGATTGTGCCCGTTCTTGAGCCTAAGGTGCGCCCCTTGAGCCCGCATTACTCCATTGAGCCTAGCGGTCGTCTTCGGCCATTCGACTCCGGAGCTTAGAGAGTGTCTCGTCCCGCACTCAGGTGCTCCACTCGCAGCATCGCGAGTACTGATCCCGACACAAAGGCCCTAGGCTTGAGTGTCCGCACTGAGCACACAAAGGTACATAGAGCCTGTCCAGTAGGGCACGACCTCGTCACTCGCGAGTTTCATATCGCTTGTGATGCAGTAGCCGATCTTGTGATAGTCAGACCTACCACTGAGGCGTGCGCTCTTGCCACGTAGAGAACTCCCTCTATGGCGCCTGACTCGCGCACAATGAGAGAAGCTCTCTCATCATAGGATGCTGACGCTTGGCATACTGCCTGGGAGGATAACCTTCGCACCATCCGAGAGCACGGAGTTTACGAACTAGTCGACCTTCAACCTGGGAGGAAGGCTATTCAAGTCAAGTGGATCTTTCACAAGAAAGTGAAGCCGGATGGCTCACTAGAACGCCACAAGGCTCGCTTGGTCGTTAAGGGATAATCTCAGATTGAGGGCATCGATTATATAGACACTTTTGCTCTTGTCGGCCACATGACCTCAGCTCCAGCTCTGTTCGGTGTAGTGGCTTAGCATGACTGGGAAGTGCACCACATGGATGTGAACAATGTGTTCCTCCATGGCTCTCTAGATGACAAGATTTACGTGGCTCAGCCACCCAGCTTAGAGGACGTTGACAAGGTCTGGAGCTTGTGCAAGTCCTTGTATGGCCTCAAGCAGTCTCCTCGATGTTGGAACCAGGAGATCGCTGGCACCCTGACTCGTGTGGGATATGTACAGAGCAAGGTAGATCCCTATCCCTTCATCCGACAGACGCCAAAGCGATTCACCGCCATCCTGGTCTATGTCAACGACCTCCTCATCGTGTCTCCTTCAATGGAGGCCGTGAAGGAAGCCAAGGCTGTCCTTGAGACGGCCTCCACGATGAAGGACCTCGGTCCTCCAGCATTGTTTTTTGGCATGGAGATCGTGCGAGACCGCAAACATCATACTGTACTACTGCATCAGGCCGGACACGCACGTGTTGTGGGGGAGCGCTTTAGCGACATCCTCGGCGCAGTGCCCACGGCTTCCACACCTCTCACGCCTGACGGGCAGATCCCTTGAAGGTGGAAGATCCCACAGAGCTGGGGGAGACAGTGGATGTGCCCATGTACCTCCGTCACATCGGATCTTTGATGTAGCTGGCCACTACCACACGTCTTGGCATCGCATTTATTGTCAACCTCCTTATCCAGTTTTTGCAGGCTCCACGCGCTAGAGCCCTTCACGCGGCTGTGCGAGTGGTGCGGTACGTGGTCTACACACTATACCTTTAACTCTGCTTTCGCCGGCAGTGTTCGGTGGTCCTTGACTTCTACACCGGCACCGACTAGGCCTAGAGCCCAGATGGACGCAGTCGCACCGGTTACGTGTTCTTGCTCGGTGGGACCGCTGTGTCCTGGCGCAGCGGGAACTAGGGCTGCATTGCACGTAGCTCATCGGAGGCAGACTACGTTGCTCTTTGTGCACGGACTGCTGAGGCGCTATGGCTCTAGCGCCTGTTCCTTGAGCTGGGCAAGTCAGTACCCGCCATTGTGCTTCGTTGCGACAACCAGAGTGCTCTTTCCATTGCAGAGAACTCTGATGTCTTTCATGCTTGCACGAAACACATTGTGGTTGAGCATCACTATGTGCGTTATTTGGTGGAGCGACAGGTGATCTCCGTCATTTGGGTTGGCACTAACATGCACTGTGCTGACTTCTTGCCGAAAGCACTAGCATGCGGAAAGTTCCTGGTGGCCATTTGTTCTGTTGTACTTCGCCCCTTGCCTAGGAGTGGTTGAGTGTGGGGTGTGTCTGTGTACGTGTCACATTTGTCATTGCACTTGTTGTACTCGTCTCAGTGCGGTACGTGTATGGACATGCGTACCATCGGGTCACGGGGGAGTGTTTTGATTTGTGACGTTCCTGTCAACCTATTCAGTTTACTATGACCACTCGGTCGTGTCCATGCTCGTGCAGATCCCTGATGTGGACCCTGGTGGTACCGGTGCGTCATCTGGTGGTGGACTACGAGCTTGGAGCTGACCAACAACCGTTCCAGGGCTCTAGACGCTACCCGGGATCTCCTGCGGTTTTTCTACAACACGCAGGAGTTTATCGGTGGACTAGCCGTGGGCCCGATTTCCATCTTTTTGCATTATGTGTACATTGTTTTATGCCTGATGCATGCATGTGACCAGTGGTAGAGTTTGGCTTTTGAACGTGCATGTCGAGGTTCAGACGATGCAGTGTTCTGACATGTGTGCGCAGAGTTACGGCCAAATCAGTGGTTTTGGGCCGGTTTTGGGACAGGTCTTGCACTGCCGCATGCGACGCCTGCCGTGTGCCGTGGCAGGTACTTATGCCATGGATATTTCATTTGTCATTTCTCTCTACAACTTCTATTGAAGGAATCTGACACTTTGCCTTGTGTCTTCCAGCCAGACCCTTGCCGTCGTATGCACAACTTGTGACCGTGATCACCATCTGACTAGGCACTGACGCCTAGTCAGCGTCTGTGTCACTAAGAAAGCTTCCACGCATCATCTCATGTAGATATCACTGTCAATGCAATCCTATAACCAATGCTCCCTGGAGGTCTTTGTGTGTCCAACACCTTCTTCCCCAGGCAAGAGTTCACCCCATACAGCTTCCAGTGACCCGTCCATTTGTTGTTTTGGGCTGGTTGGGAGTTCTCTCCAATACTACACCATTTTGGTTATGCCATGCACACTTGGGTGGGATGGGATCAATGAATAGTTCTCCTCGCACTCCCATTTGGCGACCATATTTTCAAGGTTTCTAGCTGTATCTTTGCCTATTCTCGGCCGATTATGATGTTGTGTCATGCTGTCTCACGCGCATTGTCATGTGACACATACTTTTGTTACATAGGGTCCTTCCAATCCCTCACGCCCCTCCCCCAACAGAGTGGTCCCTCGTCATTCTGACCAATTGTGTTTGTTGTGAGAGGATCTCCTCGGAGCTACTACCTTGTAAGGTTGGCATGTGCAGCACATTTACTCGACGCCCCTCGTATACATACATACATGCATACATGCATACATACCTGCATGCAAGACGCCTGCAACACCACCACCATTCACGGCACGGGAGGCGCCACACAAGAACCGATCGCCTCACAATGCAATGTATTGTTTGTCGACACTTTGCACTTCGCAAGGTGATGATGGAAAAATGAAGTACAAGCCAGAAGGGGACTCGTCTCCTTGCTATTGCTGCTGCTCCATTGCTGCCGCTTCTTGCTTCATCTGCAGCTCTTGCAGGAACCTTTGCTGCTGCTCTCCTGACAAGGCCTTGAACATGAACACAGACTTGTCCCCAATGTCTTCCTGAGGGAACATGATCACGGATGTGCACCGGAGTGAAGGTGCAACACAGAGAGAGAAGCGTGAAAAGGAGTGATAGAAAAGAGTAGAGTGAAAGGAGAGCGAGCTTCCAACGGAACAAGACAAACATGAGAAAACCGCTGATGGTTGAAGACAGAATTATGTGTGTCCACGGTTCGCAAACACTTCTGCAAACACTTGTGCATAGGATTGATCTCGATCAATGTCCCAGATGTTGGCCGACGATGCGGTAAAGTACATCATAAACGTTTTGCAAAAACGTATCACCTATTTTTCCTTCGGACCACAAACAGACTGATTCATGCATCGGACTGATTTCCATCTAAGCCCCAACTGTTGGATGGTGAGAGGCTGCGGCTTCCAACATTTGCGAACAACTGCATGCTTGAACATCTGCGAGCAGCTACAACCTCCAGCATTTGCGAACAGCTGCAGCCTCCAACATTTGCGAGCAACTGCAGCTAAAAACATTTGCGAGCAAACATTTCACTCAGAACTACTTGTGCTGCTCTTCCAGTCACTCGTTTCCTCTGGCTGGTTTGGACTTGCGCTGGTGGCATGCGTCACCCATCTATGAGAATAAAACGAAACAAAAAGACGCCCCTTTGGCATGTGCATGCGCATGTGAATGCGCATGTGCATGCGCATGTGCATGTGCATGTGCATGTGAATGTGCATGTGCATGTACATGTGCATATGAATGTGCATGTGCATGTGCATGTGAATGTGCATGTGCATGTGCATGTGCATGTGAATGTGCATGTACATGTGCATGTGGATCTGAATGTGCATGTGCATGTGTAAATGCATGCGCATATGCATGTACATGTGCATATGAATGTGCATGTGAATGTGCATGTGAATGTGCATGTGCACATGAATGTGCATGTGTATGTGCATGTGCATGTGCATATGCATGTGCATGTGCATCTGAATGTGCATGTGCATGTGCAAGTGCATGCGCATGCGCATGTGCATGTGCATGTGAATGTACATGTGCATGTGCATGTGCACGTGAATGTGCACGTACATGTGCATGTGAATGTGCATGTAAATGTGCATGTGCAAGTGCATGTGCATGTGCATGCGCATGTGCATGTGCATGTGCATGTGAATGTGCATGTGCATGTGAATGCCCATGTGCATGTGCATGTGCATGTGCACGTGTATGTGAACGCGCATGTGCATGTGCATGTAAATGTGCATGTGCATGTGCATGTGTATGTGCATGTGCACGTGCATGTGAATGTGCATGTGCATGTGCACGTGCATGTGCATGTGCACGTGAATGTGCATGTGCATGTGCATGTGCATGTGAATGTGAATGTGCATTTGAATGTTCATGTGCATGTGAATGTGCACGTGCATTTGAATGTGCATGTGTATGTGAATGTGCATGTGCATGTGCATTTGAATGTGCATGTGCATTTGAATGTGCATGTGCATGTGCATGTGCATGTGCATGTGAATGTGCACATGCATTTGAATGTGCATATGCATGTGAATGTGCATGTGCATGTGCATGTGCACGTGCATGTGCAGGTGCATGTGAATGTGCACGTGCATGTAAATGTGCATGTGCATGTGCACGTGCATGTGCATGTCCATGTGCTTGTGCATGTGCATGTGCATCTGAATGTGCATGTGCATGTGCATGTGCATGCGCATGTGCATTTGCATGTGAATGTGCATGTGCATGTGCATGTGAATGTGCATGTGCATGCACTTGTGAATGTGCACATGCATGTGCATGTGGAGTTGAATGTGCATGTGCATGTGCATGTGCATGTGCACATGCATGTGAATGTGCATGTGCATGTGCATGTGCATGTGCACGTGCATGTGAATGTGCATGTGCATGTGCATTTGAATGTGCACGTGCATGTGCATCTGCATGTGCATGTGCATGTGCATGTGTATGTGAATGTGCATGTGCATGTGCATGTGAATGTGTGCGTGCATTTGAATGTGTATGTGCATGTGAATATGCATGTGCATGTGCATGTGAATGTGCATGTGCATTTGAATGTGCATATGCGTGTGAATGTGCACGTGCATGTGCATGTGAATGTGCATGTGCATTTCAATGTGCATGTGCATGTAAATGTGCATGTGAATATACACGTGCATTTGAATGTGCATGTGCATGTGAATGTGCATGTGCATGTGCATGTGCATGTGCATCTGAACGTGCATGTGCATGTGCAAATGCATGTGCATGTGCATGTACATGTGCATGTGAATGTGCATGTGCATGTGCATGTGCATGTGCATGTGCATGTGCATGTGAATGTGCACGTGCATGTGCATGTGAATGTGCATGTGCATATGCATGTGCATGTGTTTGTGCATGTGCATGTGGATGTGCATGTGCATGTGCATGTGCATGTGCATGTGCATCTGAATGTGCATGTGCATGTGCATATGCATGCGCATGTGCATGTGCATCTGAATGTGCATGTGAATGTGCATGTGAATGTGCACACACGCACCCCCACACGCACGCACCCCCACACGCACGCACCCCCACACGCACACACCCCCACACGCACGCACCCCCACACACTCGCACCCCCACACGCACGCACCCCCACACGCACGCACCCCCACACGCACGCATCCCCACACGTATGCACCCCCACACGCAGGCACCCACACACACACACCCTCACATGCATGCATGCCCACACGCACGCATCCCTACACGCGCGCACCCTCACATGCACGCACCCCCACGCGCACGCACCCCCACACGCACGCACCCTCACATGCACGCACCCCCACACGCACGCACCCCCACACGCACGCATCCCCACACGTATGCACCCCCACACGCAGGCACCCACACACACACACCCTCACATGCATGCATGCCCACACGCACGCATCCCTACACGCGCGCACCCTCACATGCACGCACCCCCACGCGCACGCACCCCCACACGCACGCACCCTCACATGCACGCACCCCCACACGCACGCACCCCCACACGCACGCACTCCCACACACACGCACCCCCACACGCATGCACCCCCACACGCACGCATCCCCACACACATGCACCCCCACACGCACGCACCCCCACACACACGCACCCCCACACGCACGCACCCCCACATGCACGCACCCCCACACACACGCACCCCCATACGCACACACCCCCGCTCGCATGCACCCCCACATGCATGCACCCCTACACGCACGCACCCCTGCACGCACACACCTCTGCACCCAGGCACCCCCACACCCTCGCCCGCTGGCCCGCCCACACGCACGCACGCACACACGCACGCATGCGCACTTGACATGCAACACAAACGCGCCAGATGGCCAAGTAGAAGGGACGGGATGAAGAGCACGAGCGCTGAGGGAGGCCGGGAGGGAGGCGAGGACAAGCGAAGCTGCGGCAGATTGCAATTCCGCTTGGTAAGCAAAGACCTCCCAATGAAAAAACCAGAAAGAATAAAAATAAGCCAAAACAAAAGGTCAACACTTGTAGAAAAGAACACCATTCATGAGGAGCACACCCAATTCAGAGTGCAAATGTGCAGGCTTGCAGATTTTCTGTTAGTCACAGCGAAGATCTGTTCGTGGACAAAAAACCTCCGGTAATTCCCAAGGATGAGTAACGCCAAGTACGGGCACAGTCTCTGCTGCGTAGAATAGAAACAAATGCAGTCAGCTGACAAGGAAAGCTCATCGTGCACGCACGCACGCACGTACACACACACAAATGCATGCAAGCACAGACCTTTGCGTGCTCCACTCACTCCAACTGTCCTCCATCCCTCAGTCCCTCAGTCCCTCTGCACCTCTTACCCCCCCCCCCCCACCCCAAGTCCGTATGTAGCCTGCAACTTCCCCACACACCACATCGTCGCCGAAGGCGGTTTTGGCTCTCGTTGCCGCCGCTATGAAGAACTCTCAGCTTCACACTGGTAGCACGTCGTCATTACAGTGTTTCCAACTTTTCTGGCAAAAAGAAAAAAAAGCAAGAAGAGAAAAATCAACAAGGGGATATTCAACGTTTTCTCGAACACATCTTCAACAGTGTTGAAGATGTGTTCGAGAATATTTTTCGTGTTGAATCAACACCAACACCGACACCGACACCGGCACCAGCACCGGCACCGGCACCGGCACCGGCACCGGCACCGGCACCGGCATCGGCACCGGCACCAACACTGACACCAACACCGACACCAACACCCACACCAACACCAACACCGACAGCAACACCAACACCAACACCGACACCAACACCGACACCAACACCAACACCAACACCCACACCGACACCAACACCGACACCAA
>SZWC01008056.1:12440-44777 GCA_023375785.1 Penium margaritaceum
ATCGGGGTTGATAACGACCCCTCCTCGATTTCTGTAACAGCATCATAGAACACTTCCTTGAGAAAGTAGTCGAATGGAGTTGCCATGTCACATGGTTCAGTGCACGTGCTGTAATGTAGCTTGCATTCCGAGTGTACTCTTGACAGCAAGTAACATGTGGCAAGTCCACATAGAATTGAAGTGACTAGAGGCAGTGCTGTGGGGAATTGCATGCACTGTATTAAGTTGTGGTGCAGATGTAGCAGAGAACTAGAAATGCTTGTGTTCCGACCTTTAATACTTTGCATACAAGTATAGGCCTCGCATGAATTATTAGGTTGTTGTCGTATTTTTTGGTGATGTACCAAGAATGTTCCGTTACACACATTGCTATATTTTCCATCTAAACGTGGCAAGTTAGTAGAATTGCAAAAATATAGTTGAGAAAAAGACACAAAAAACACTTGAAAATTAACAATGGTTAGGCATTCACAGCCCCCTCTAACACAACCTCTGTAGCTTGGGGTTCACAAAATGAGGGTCTCCAGTACTGATGCTAACACAACTGTAAGCCGCACTTGGCTATGAGATATGAATGCAGCTCTACGGCCAAGGAACTATCCCTTGTAATCCTGCACAGTGACATGTACATGATGCTACAAGGATGTTGAGTGCACTCAAACGAAGAACTACAGATGTGGCATTGAACATGCTAAGTTAAGTACCTTACCTTGTATCCCAAGTGCATCCATGCCCCTGACTTCATGGCTCCCCTCTTCTACCTCCTCTTCATCCTCTGTGTCAAGATCCGTCTCCCCCACGTCCTCTTCTCCTTCATCGTCCAGTGCGTCATCGTGCACTCTCCTGTACTATTCTATGACACCGGCACTTTCTGCATTGTGGTCTTCTTGTGTCAGCAATCCGTTCTCTGGCTTTGCCGCATATCCCAGCGATTCCTCACTGCTACTGTCAGACACATTGTTTTTTAATTCGTATGATGCTGCCTCACCAACCTCTTTGATAATGAAGGACCCCCTGGGCTCAACCTCAGGTTCATGGTCTTATGGGTCGGTGTCGGTTGCTACCCCTTCTGTTGCCTGCCCACTGCTTACTATGTCATGTACCGCTTCTTGTCTCCCTTCTCCTACACCTGCTAATGATATTTCTGCTACATGATCAGTTCTGAGCGTAACTGCTGCTTCATGTGGACGCGGTGCACCGGGGTTGGGGCACCTCTTTTTTGTGTGGCCCTTGCGTCCGCACCTGGGGCAAATGAAGTTGCGCTTGCAGAGCGTCGCATGTTCCAAGCAGGAAATCCTGGGCCTACCACGGCCTCGTCGTGGCCCTGGTTGCCCCTTGTCGGACGATGCAGCGCGGATGGACTCTGCAGGAATGGACGGCGTGGGGTTGCCATACATCCGGCTCCAGTACCCCACAATCTGGCCGACGTTCACGTACGTGGTTGGGTCTTCTTCCACCTCCATCATCATTGCACAGGCGTGCTGGCAAGGCTGGCCGTACTCGCGTCAGTGACCACACTCACAAGCCGCACGCCGAAGGTCCACCCGCCGGCGGACTTTCGTTGGGCCACGCATCAATGTTTGGGCCCTCCATGATAACGTCGTAGTCGCGAGCCACTACCGAACAATGCAGGGATCTTTTGGCTGGTGCTGGGGCAACCACCTCGTTGCAGTTGACTATCTGCTCACGTCTCTCGACCATGATCCTTTACATAAAGTAGTGCACCTGCATGAAGCAGTAGAAAGGGTGTAGCTTGCAGAGGGACTTTAGGCAGGCATTCAGCGATTCTTAGGCGTTGCTGGTGATGTGCCCCCCTCATAGAACTGGGCACATGTATGAAGTCCACTTCCCAAGGGGTATGCCACCCTGTCCATCTGGGCCTGGGATGAGGAAGTCGGCTACACGGTCGCTGACTACGCGCAGGTGGCGGACTGCCCGGTGGAGCTGTTAATGGGTCAGGGCCTGGGCGCACTTCTACGCCCAATAGGCAGACTCCTCTCTTTACTTCTCCTTCACGTTCCGCCGTAGATGTCAGGCACAGTATGTGTGTGATGCACCAGGCAGGTGTCTCTCCAGAGCCTTTGCAAGGCCAACATCCCTGTCGGACACAATCACTGCACTTGCAGAACACGATGTGGGGTAAGCACATGCCAGGTGTAAATAGAACCATGTCCATGGCCCATCATTCTCGCTTGGCTTGAGAGCCCATGCCATGGGGCACGCATGGTCGTTCACGCAAAAAAACAGCGCTACCAACATCCTCGATTGCCGCCCTGCAGGAAGCCATGTTGCGAAACTTCTGGCCCTTTGCGAGCTCGTCACCATCGGCCTTCCTCTTCTTTGATGTGCCCTCGAGGAAGCTGTCAGAAGCACCTACAGAAATATGCAAGAGGGAGTAGAACATCATTATGATGAACATGTGGGTTGAAAGGAGCGGGAAAGTCCACTGCATAAACGAAGCAAGGCTAACATGATAGGCACAAGTAACCAAAAAAACAATAGGACGGAGAGAACGGTGCCTGTCCCAAGACGGCTCAGTATAGAGCAGGGCCTCTGTCTAGTCCGAGGAGCGGGGTTCCATCCAAACAGGCGCATGTTCTCCGCTACGTCTTCGTCCACACGCCTTTACAACTCTTCATAGTCTCGATTCTGATTCAGCTAGAAGAACAGCTTTTCTTCGGCACCTGAATCAAAGTTGACGAAGTCGGTTGCCAAAGGAAGGGGATGAATTCGAGCCGATGCTATAGGAACTCCATGGACGAGAGGCCGAGGGGCAGCTGACTGAGGTGCAACGGGAGGTGCAACGGCGAGTGTAGCGGGTCGTGCAGTGCGTGGTACAGCGGGAGGTGTAGTGACAGGTGTAGAGGATCATGCGGCGCATGGTGCCATGGGAGGTACAGCGGCGGGTGCAGCGGGTCATGCAGCACACGGTATCGTGGGAGGTGTAGTGGTGGGTGTAGCGGATCGTGCAGCGAGTGGTGCCGTGGGAGGTGAAGTGGTGGGTGCAGCGGGTCGTGCAACGCGTGGTAACGCAGGAGCTGCAACGGTGGGTGCAGCAGGTGACGGAGCGGTGGGTGGTGGAGCCGGTGGCACCACGACCTCGCCACTGGGGCGCCACCTTGCAGACGTGGCTGCCGACAGCCGACCATGGTTGCGTTGCCTTGAGTTGGAAGTAACAGACATAGATGTCGTGCCAAAGGCCGGCGTGGCCAACTGACGAGGAGGTAGCACCCATGGCAAGCGGAATTGAGCCACCACGGGCAAGCATCCCTGACCATTGCCTGTTTTCTTGTGCGTGGGGCTGAGCGAGGTGAAAGCGCGACAGCTATAGGATGTAGTGCCTCGGCACATGAGATGAGTGGGCGACTTGGGGACCTAGTGGACGGTCTACGCACCAGTCGGGCGGAGGCAGAAGCCTCCGCCCACCACGCACTAGCCCGGGTTTGGGGTGCCACTGTGCGAACAATAGGTACCTAGGCATTTTCTTAGTGCAACATATGCCTGGAATGCCCTGCACTTTGACTTGATCATGAAAGACAATGCCATGTTGACGCTCTAGCGCAAAGACATGAAACTCCACCATGGTCTAAGATCTACACTGGAGTATCCGAAAGTGAATCGACACTGGAAGGGGGGTGTGACCCTACCCACTTTTGTCTTTCGTGTGCCGACACGAGAGACAAAGCTACAATGTCGCGGCTACAACATGTCATGATGACGAGGACTCTAAGTTTCATCTACGCATGGCATGGACCCATACATCGTACATGGAGGAGTTTTGTAGCCAATCCGCTTTCAATGTACAAGTGTGAGGGTGGGTGGATCTAACTGCGACGTCGCGGTTTGGGCACATGCAGGTTCGGGAGACAGAATTGAATCAATGCATGCAGGCCGTGTTACATTCGTCGTATTGTAAATGTGTGTACGTAACTTCAGCATGGCTTAGGAGAAGCATCTCTGAAGTGAAGTGAACAACATGATTGTGAAGTAAAACTAGGTACTCCATTTGGTGGGAATCGGGAGCGCCACCGAACCAACTTATTTTAACAAAAGTGTACTAACTGAAAGTCATATTCTTAGACATGAAGTGCATGATTGTACGTGCTGCAGAAAAGAAATGCAAAAAGTGAGTTCTCTTGTAAAAATCAACAATGTGCCCACGATGCAACACATACAACGCAGTCACGACTAGTCCTTGATAAGTGCAAGTAGTAAGGGCGGATGGCTGCTTTCCTGTCCAACGACAAGCGGATGGTTGCTTTACATGAGAGCGACGGGGAGATCGTTGCTCTTCTTTTTGAACTACGGGGGGATGAGAGTTACGCTTTGCATTTTTTGGGTACACGAGCTATTCTACCCTTGTTTTCATCTTTGTGATCCATTCTTACCAGTGTTTCGTTGCTCAATTGTCCGCCATCCATTTTTGCAGCTTGTGGATAGTATTGCATGTTTCCCATGTAATACTTTTTCAGGCATGACACCTCACAAGAACATAAAAAATCCAAATTACAGCCACGCACAAAATGTTATCAGCTTGATTACTATCATTACTGTAATCTGCCTTTTTCTTGGTAGTTTGTCCTGACCATAGTTATGAACACGAGTCAGATATGCATAAAAAAATAGCCTAATTCCGCGATACCCACTGTTTCGGCCTCCGACATTTCTCCTAGCCATTTCTCGCACATTTTGCACACGGTACTCACTTTACACAAAAGATGTGTGCAGTACCAACTTTTGTCGAAGCGCCTGAGATCATGCATGCTGCACCCACTATTGCAAACAAATTCACGCTACACCGGTTCCATGTGAATTAGTTTGTCAACTGTGGGTATCTGGCAAATTAATTTTCACTTTTCACCGATTTTAATGACCATTTCTAAATCACACAAATTGATGCCCGACTTAAATGCCTGTCGGGTGTCTTCAACCGATGGTGAAGTTCAAACAGAAGAAATATGTGTCAAAAGCGACCCGTCACCCCTACTTTCTTTGACGCTTTGAACATGGGGCTTTAACTTTGGAAAGTTCGCCGAAAGCATGACGTGTGTCACATGCAAAAACATGTGTGACATAGTTTCTTTGTCGAACATGCAACGAATGTGCCATGATGTTGCATTATGCGGGCCTTGCCGTTGACCTGGAAAACATGCAAACGGGCTCTAATCATACCATACGTCGACGACGCGATATGTTGCTAGGTGGACGTTGCCTGTTGTCATCCACATGCCAACGGCGCCAACTAGCGCATTAGTCGAGGATTAACGACATGCTGGCACCGTCCTTAACTCGAAGCTAATGCGCCTCCCCTCGTCGTAGGTTTTGCTACAGGTGCATGATAGGGTTATTAATTTTTGTAACCTACTCGTCCGTCTTCACACCGCATGCATGGTTCTCAACGGTTGTCGTCTTGGAAAGTCGGCCAACCGCCATGTGATATGGACGTTCTCTCTCGTCGTCCGCAGGGGTTGTGACCGTTGAGCCATTGTTGATGTGTGCTTGACATGTACTTCCAATGTCGTCGCTTTGTCGCCGCAGGCTTCTGTCTCCGGGATGGCCCTCCTCGCTCTAACAATTGGTGGGTTTTCCAAGTGTAGATGGTGGGTAGGATGCATGTTACGATGCATGTCGTACATTGTTATACCCACTGTTGGCCGACATAGCCGCCACTTTCTACGACACTGGAGGTGATTACCCGGACGAAGAGGACGACGATCCACCCGGGGTCCTCGTCTCCCGGTACCACCCGGAGTCATCCTTCCTTTCGACTGAGTGGGAGGAACACGAGTGGAACTTTCACGTCAATTTTGTGGAGCGCATGACTCCGCGCTCCCTAGATCGTGTTGAAGAGCACACGATGCGACTTGGAGGCAGTCAACATGTCCGTCAATTTCATGGTTACCCTGCTAGTGGGTTGAACCCACTTTGTTTCTAGACATGGCGTCGTTGCCGACGGGGTTGGACCTCCTGCTTGGTCGAAGTACACTGTCTGCTAGCCATCTCACACAAGTATGTCTTGTGCCTACTTTCCAGACATGTCACTGGCATGTATCCGTGCACGTCCGCTGTGCAGGGTTGTCTGATGAGGAGTTCCCGCCGCCCCCGCCGGAGAACACTATGAAAGATGTTGAAGCCGCTCCCTCCCGTGCGCGCAATCGCAAAGGAAAATGCACATATTTCCCTGGCGGGCGTGCCTTTCGAAACATGGACACCTGTCGGGAAGCTGTCCAAGACAACGCAGTCGATCGTGGCATGCCGGTGTCCTGGGTCCACAGTGAGCCAACTCGTCTCGAAATCCGCTGCGGACTGTGGAAGCAAGCAGGCTGCCAGTAGCTCCTGAAGGCGCACTTTCAGCCTAAGCACGACAATGTTGCCATCATCGAATTTGTGGATGGCCACAAGTGCTCCCCCACCACCAAGAAAGGTAGCCAGGTGCGCCGGGCTGCATGGATGCTGCGGCACATTGAGCAGACCATGAAGAAGAAGCCCTCCATCGACACAAAGGCGCTGCAACAAATTGTTGAGGCTCGTATAGGGGAAAAGGTGTAGTGTCCCTTGGTGTACTGTACGAAGAAGGCGTCACGGGAGAAGCTGATGGGCGAGAAGGCGCTGTCGTGGTCCCTGTTCCTGTCGTACATTGCGGAGGTTAGCATTTGTTGCATCCCACTCTACTTCCCCATCTGTCTATGCGAATGCTACACAGCTCTGCGTTAAAGTACCGTCCCCATGGCATGTCTGCCGTGCAGCTGAAATGAGTGGACCCCCAGACGTTCGCATGCGCAGAGAAAGACAAGAAGAAGCTCTTTCGCCGGGCCTTTGTGGCACCCGGGGCATGTCGGGAGGGGTGGAATGACGTGCGGCGCATCATAACCATGGACGCGACCTTCCTGAAAAATGGTTTTAAGCAAGTTCTTCTCATTGCTCAGTTGTGGGACGCAAACAACCACTCCGTGCCCATGGCATGGACGCTGTGCCGACAGGAGGACAAGGACAACTAGATCTGGTTCGTGCAGCAATTGGCGCAGGCATATCCCACTGCTCGCGACCGAGGTACAGCCGTGACTTCCGACCGCGACAGCGGGCTTCTTGCAGCTGTGGCCCTTGAATTCCCAGGTATGGCGCACACATATGTGCGCAGCACATCCACGAGAACGTCAAGTCCAAGGCGGGCCGTGTCGCTGTGGACCTGTTCTAGATCCTTGCACATGCGTTCACTGCCCGGGAGTTCAAGCGGGCACAGGAGCAGTTGGCGAAGGCATTCGCGCCAGGTCTGTAATGCATTTTCGGCGGGGGCACAGAACCAGGCATTCCCCTCGGAGCGTGGAGCCGTGTCTACATCCCCGGACCCCGTGGTGGCCACACAACCAGCAACGCCACAGAGTCATTGAACGCTTGTATCATGGACCTGATGCATCTCTACCCCTTTCACTGCTTTGCTCAGCTGTACGTGTGGGTGCAGAAGCTGTTTGTAGAGCGCCGGAAGCTGTAGCATGATTGTGAGACTATGCTGGCCCCCTTTGCCGATGCCACAGTGAAGAACTACACTCAGAAGGCGAGGGAGTACGACATCATCCCGGCTGGTCCGCTCTCTCAAACGGTGTCCGGTCCAAAGAGTCTGTCCAGCCGTGAGGTGCATTGCAACGCAAAAAAGTGCAGTTGCGGCAAGTGGGCCGAGTACGGATTTCCGTGCCAGCATGCCGTAACTCAGCTTCTAGACACTGGCGTCAACCCCGACATGTATGTCAACATCCACCTGACGAAGATGGCGTTGAAGAGAGCCTACCGTCATCCCATGCCCGGTGTGAACATTGTCAAGGTGCAGTACGCAGAGAATGGATGGGGGGCGCCGGGCAAAAAGCGTGGCGCTGGAAGGCCCAAGTCCAAGCGCAAGGACCGGTACACACGTTGCAAGAGGGACCGCATCTGTAGCCATTGCGGCCTGTTCGGGCACGGCCCGCGGAAGTGCACCAACCCACCTGCTCTCTTTGCAGCTAACGTGGCCGCAGCACGTGCCAAACAACTTGCCTCGAGATGCGGAGTGCGAGGTGATGGTGGACAACAACTTGGGCCAGCAGAAGCTGTAGCAGCAGGCGTAGCAGAAGGAGTATAGTGGCAGGAGCAGCAGCAGCAGCGGGAGCAGTTGGAGCAGCAAGAGCAGCAGGAGCAGTAGGGGCAGCAAGAGCACTTAGAGCAGTAGGAGCATCAGTAGCAGTAGTAGCGGCCGGAGGCACAGCAAGAGATGGTGCAGGCGAGGAGCGTGGTGCAAGTGATAGTGGAGATGGCGGTGAAGCTACAGACCTTGCATTTTCATCCAAGGTTGACAACCCTGGCAGTCCTGCGGACAACGACCCCTTGTCATCAGAATGGTCAGACGAGGACAGTTCCTTAGACTATGAGACAACTGAAGAGTGAAGACAGAAGAGTGGGAGTCAACGGATTGCTCCTCCCACTATGACGCATCCGAGGAAGACGAACCGATACAACGCAAACGGAAGCGCAGACGTCGTTCGGTGTAAAGATAGGTAATGCAACATTGAGTGTCGTGCATTGATGGCCCAAGGTGAACTGTTAACTTTTATTATTTTGTTAACTTTGTGAATTCGTAACTTTGTTCTGTGTACTTATGTTCTGTGCAGGTGAGGCAGATCCATGTCCTCCTAGAGACGGTGGTCAAGCGGCAACCAAGGCTCAAAGTGCACCGGCACAGGGTAAGATCACATGTGGCCCACGGCAGGGGATGTGCGGTGGAGGATGCACAAGCCATGTGTGCCAAGATGGCTAGTCTCAACCTAGGCAAGACAGAGGTGGAGGAGGCCAGATATCAAGTGGCCACCCCATGCACGGGCATGTGTGCGTCCCCCTTTGGGGAAGTCTTCTATGATGCATGCGTAGAGTTCAATGAAGGTGCAGAGTGCCCTGGTTGTGAAGTCATCTGTTTTGTGCACGGCCTACCCGTGCACGTTCAGTTGTGGATCAATACATGTGACTGAGCACCTCTGTTGTACTGGGCTTGACGTTCACAGACATGCACACAATTTCTTTTCACCTTTCCGCTCTCTCTAGTGTTTGCTGTACCTGGACACAAATGACACGCGAAGTAACCATTGTGATTAATAGTACTGTCATTTCAATGACATTCAGCCACTATCAAAGTGTTCACTACACTACATTGCTTAGCTTTCCGCAGCAAGTATGTCCGTTGCACGAGTCAGATACTCATACGAAATCTATGTGTGATGGAATGTAGAGGTGGCTAACATGGAAAGAAGTCATGTACTACATGAAAACGTACTTAAATGTACACCATGACCACTATATTTCCAATGCTTGACTATTTCCCATGAAAACAATGGACACACGGGGAATGTTTTGAACCAGTCATATTCAGCATGACCACTACCTGCCTCAAAGGGACGTCATAAGCGGTCAAATAGTTGTAAAAAACATTGGAAGATGTTCCACATGTCCACGATGTGTCAGGTAGCATTGAACGGCCATACATTGTACACAATTCATGACATCGCATTCTCTGCTGCACATGCGAAAGCAACAACATTGAGTTCGTTGATGAAAGTGTGATGCAAACATGACCAAAGCAACCACCGAGGGTATCAAGCCCAAGGCATCCACTGTGCATGGGTGTTAGGTGGACGTAGAGTTGGCATGTGTTCACCCAAAATCCAGCACATGGTCTCTGGTTCGCATGGGTCCTTCACCCAACAAGGTTGGACCTCCGTTGCAACGAGCGTATCCCAGCAAGCCTTCATCTTTGCCCATGCCTCCTTCACTTGCTGGGGAGTGAGCTGTGGCCTGCTGGGTCTGGTAGGTTGGCCACCCCATGCGCCAACTTGATCCCATCCGTCGATCCTCGCCACAGTGTCCCACGTGCAGGTACGCTCGGTCCGGAACCGCGTACACACGTCCATGACGTCAGTGGGTTCGGTGTCGTCATGTCCATGGACTAGTCCACCCATGTTTTGTACGGTGTACAACAACGTGAATGGAGATCGCTGATGATGATTGCCAACTCCGTACTTTTACGTGCTCTTGGAGCGGTTACATCTGCATGGGCAGTTTGGCTTGGATGATATCCATGGCTCCCATACGTATGGGCTGTTCAATGGTCTCACACTAGGCAATGGCCAGTCGAGGGTTTGTGCCATGGCTTCCCGTGTCGCAGCCCATGTGGTCTCTGGCGGATGGCGGCCAGGTACGCTCCTCGTACATGCCTCTCTCTGGTCCCATGCTTCCTTGATTGCGACCCATGCTCGGTGGGCATCAAAGCGGTCCACATAATATCCAGTATTCCACCCGCGGCCATTTCGGCCATTCGTGCTACCCTCGGATGACATGTCCATGGTTTGCGATGGTTAACCATATAATGTACGCCGTAATAAGGGCGAGGGACATAATGCACGGCGTTCTGGACAGGACGGGCAGCCATCCCGACGCGGACTGTGACCCTAAGCTCTGTCCCTCCTTTGACGCGCAACTTTTCAGTTCAATGATGTTTTCGACAGTTTACGCGGTGAGATTTGCTTGATAACGTACTTCGCACCAGATGGACGGTGCTCGCGATAGGCGAGTGAGCTCCGCCCGATCATTGGACGTTGAGCAGTATCGCGGTTGCACTGGACCAATGCTACTTCACAACGACAAAGACGCCAAGTCAGAGAGGAATCTGGAAATGGTATGGTGCACTGGCACTGTCCACTGCCACGGTGTCCATGGTGCGCGAGGCTACCCTGGGTCTTGTTTCAGTGCAGTTGTCTTCCGCTGGCCCATGCGGAAAGTGGGTATGCAGAGAATTAGTTCATCCCCCATACGATTTTTCGCACGATGGACGTCCGAAGTATTTGTTTTAAACAATGGACATCGGAAGTATTATTTTCAATTTGTGGACGTTGTACGCACTTTTCTGTAAAAGTGGCCCAACCATCCTTTTTGTACGAGAAGTAGGTACGACGTTCTTTAGTTGCGAGGACAGTCGGTATGCAGCAAGTGTACCCTAAAAAAAAAGGGTTCGATAGGCAACCTTTCCGATCCATGAGGAGTAGATACATCATTGTGAAATAGCGTCGATGCGCGGTCATGACCTCGCGTCAAAGGTGGGGTAAGCCCAGGCACTTCACATAAATCTAGAGTAAAATGGCCAGATAATTCCGTTTCCAGATTTGGTCTCATGTGAGGTGATGGGCCACTGAAAGGTCACCAAATTTCGAGCCTACATGCTTCCTAACCCATCAGAAGAAATAAGCTGGCCTTAATGGCTGGATAGTCGTTGTGACTCCCAGAATATTTTGGCCATCCACAATTTCTAAAAATTGCAACGTTTTTTTTTTTGTTCAGTTCCGGAGCTTGATTTAAGACTCTGACCGCGAAGTTCTATTTCATTATGTATATTCTACTGTCACCTGCCAGAGGTCGCACGATCTCAAGATAATGCATAATTTTTTGGTCTAAGAAACATACCACCCCTCGAAATCTCTCCGTTAGGACAACCTATGAAGTGGGACTTTTACGTCAGGTCGGAACTTGGCGATGACGCGAATTACCTGCGCATCAATCTTATGGTCAATACGGATGGTAAAATTTAGGAGAGGTAGCTTTTCAAAAGTGGGAGCTCGCCATGCCCTGTTGTCTAGATCGTCCCCGCATATGTTGGCTGTTCAGGTTATCGTCTTGGACAAGTTTGCCCATAAATCTATGCTTATCTGAAAGAGGTCAGGAGCATGTGCGCAATGTCATCAATTGGGTTGAGTGTGGGCTGGACCTTGGGCGGGTGGTGCTCGAGGGGTTTTCGGGTGGTGCTTTCCTAGCGGATCGCGTCGAATGATTCGGTGACAACCCCGGTCTCCTGTCTTGTTCAACCAATGGATGCGTGGACGGCATTCCCGCGTCGCTTAGCTTCAGGTGAACTTCACGCCACCTGGTGCTGGCGTGTCAGTCGATGTCCATTGACATTTCATTCTTCTGAGACATAGAGATAAATTTCAATTTGTTTTGATATTTGACGACCGTGAACTCTGACCAAGATATTCTTTTCGTAGCTCATTCTTGTTTCGGCAGACTGTCCCTGATAGAAAATGCCAGAAGTTGAAAGACATTCGATTTTGGTCGCCGTCGAAAGACATTGCGACGATCTGGAGTGTAAACTTGACGGCGCTGAAGCGAAGGGCCGGCTGGTGACAGCCGGCCGCCACAGACGTCCAGGCAAAAGTGACATCGGCTCCACACGCACACCGGCCGTGAATCGTACGCACTACCGCAAGTGTAGGGGTGAACGGCGAAGCATGACGCACGTGAGACTGGTGACGTCTGCTTACAGCACGAGAAGACGCAGCAGCCGCTAGCCGAACGGCGAAGATCTCATACATGCGGGGCGTCTACGAGACCAATACGTCATTGCAGCATTTTTCAAAATATTCAACACAAAGGGCGCTAGTCCTCAGTAATATGAGTTAAATACCCCACTTAAAGAAAGAATATCTTGTTATGTTCTGTGTATGCCCCTGGTCCAATCAGCGGAAGATTTAGACTGGGTATGCACTGCGCTTGTAGCGAAAGTCCCCCAGCGACATGCAAGAGAGGCTGAGAGAGACAAGGCATGCACTACTCATCCTTGTGGAGTAAGTCCCCTTGGTCTACTCTTGGTAGTGTACCTGGTGCATGCTCCTTAGGACAACATCCTATAGCCTAGTGGGTGAAGGTGTTGTCTCGCAAGCGAGATGGCCGGGGTCAAATCCTCCCAGAACCAAATTTTCTTTGTGACTAAAAAGGGCCAAGGAAGCTTCCTAGAAGCCTTTAAGGTCCAAGGTGGATCAAGCGCCACTTGGCGGTCATAGAGGGTGCCATGTCATCAAAGCTGATGACACTGTCTAGGGTAGCCTTGGGGGGAGGTCCCTCCAAGGAGCCACTGGGAGCACTGACCAGAGACTATATAAGGCTTGTCATTTGCATGTGATCGTCTCTTACTCTTGAGACTTGGGAGAAAACTAATCCCTTGTTGGCCACCAAGAAAGAGGGTAAAGAACAAGTGCAAGTGCACACTTTGGTGTGTAGCATTGCCAGTTGGGTGAGAGTTTGGAACACTCTCCGGCCATGGTTGGGACAAGCTAAGTGAACCTTTTAGTGTGGAAACACCACTCCGTGGGTGATCTCTACCTTGGTTGAAATACCAAGGGCGGTCGGCGGTTTGCCTGTCGGCGCCGTTTACTCTAGACCGTGNATATCATCATCTCTTACTCTTGAGACTTGGGAGAAAACTAATCCCTTGTTGGCCACCAAGAAAGAGGGTAAAGAACAAGTGCAAGTGCACACTTTGGTGTGTAGCATTGCCAGTTGGGTGAGAGTTTGGAACACTCTCCGGCCATGGTTGGGACAAGCTAAGTGAACCTTTTAGTGTGGAAACACCACTCCGTGGGTGATCTCTACCTTGGTTGAAATACCAAGGGCGGTCGGCGGTTTGCCTGTCGGCGCCGTTTACTCTAGACCGTGACCAAGTGCGGAGTGACAAAGGGTTATGGGCCCACACTGATCGGGAAACTTGGTTCTTTGTACCACCGCTCAGTTCACGTAATAGGTACCTCTGCAGCAGACAAGACACCACTGCTCCATCTGCTTCATCGTCGGTCCACTTGGACCAAGGTACGCATTGTGAGAGACCGGACGCGGGTGGGACCCGTGGTCCACTTTTGCTCTCCATGGACAAGGAACGAGGATACACTCTACCATTGTTGGTATGACCCTCGAGTCCTAAGCGTGTTACGCTCTGCCCTTATGGGTACGACCCCGTGTCTATGTGAGCACTTCCTCTACAATAGCTAGGAGACCATCGGCTGGAGGGGTATGCATCGGACTGCACCTTGAAAATCTGTAGCAGTCATCAGCCTCATCAGCCTACATCGGCCTCAACGAAGCAGAGCAGCAGAGACTAAGTGAGCATCCTTGACCACACCACCATCATGCCGGGGGGTCAAGAGATCGTTCCAGTCACCTCACGGCCCGCCGAGTTGGGTGCGGCCAACGCCATCGCACGCTTCGATGGTAAGGCCTTCGGCACGTGGAAACAACAGTTTGAGGTGGTGATGCGCGTGCGCGGGTACCTCGACATGCTGAAAGGGACGGAGGTAGCACCGGAGGACGAGACAAGCACGGAATACGCAGGGTGGCAAGAGCAGAATGACATCGCTCTCGCACTCCTCGTCACGTCCATAAGCCCCTCCCTAATCTCCCACATCGAGGGGTGCACGACAGTAGCTGAGGCTTACACCAAGCTGACGAATGTGTACCAGTCAACTTCCCTCGCCAATCGACTCTTCATCCTACAGTGCCTCATCGGGCTGCGGGTGGGCAAAGGGGAGTCCATCTCGGACTTCCTTTAGCAGTTTGAAGGAGTGCTTCAAGAAGCCCGCGCCATGTCCTGGCAGCTCGACCAACAGATGCAGGCCATGATTCTCCTCATGGCTTTACCGCCAAGCTGGACCCCCATGATCACCACCTTGGGTGGTTGGAAGGAGTCGGAGTTCACGTACCCTCGTGTCTCCGAGTTTTTCCGGAACGAGGCCATGCGGCGCAACAATGGTGTCATCAACAATGCCGCGTACGCGAGTGGCTCGGGAGGCACCTCTTCTCATGGCAACAGCAGAGGCAGTAGCGGCGGGAAGAGCGGCAAGAAGAAAGGCAAGTGCCACAACTGTGGCAAGGCGGGACATTGGGCGCGGGAGTGTCGCCCACCAAAGAAGGAAGGAGGCGGTGGTGGGAGCAGCAACGTGAGTAAGAAGGTGGACTCGACGTCCACGAGCATGATGGCCGAGAGCAAGGCCCCTCCGAAGGGCTCTGCGCTGCTGCGGCCGGGAGCTTTCGGGCTTGACAGTGGCACGGACTACCACACCTCTCACGCGGCATGTGGCTTCTCGTCCCTCACACCATCCACGGCCAAGTTCCGGTGTGCCAATGGCGACATCGAGTACGCGGCTAGTGAGGGAGAGAAGGTCGTGCACATGCAGCTCAACGGAGCTGACAAGGAGTTACAGCTGCAGAACGTCGTCTATGTGCCAACTTTCGCCGCAAACCTCCTCTTCGTCTCGCGGATTACGGATCACGCGATGATGATGGTGTTCACACAGAAGGAAGCCGTCATCCTCAAGAACGAGGACGTGACGATTACCTACGCTACGTCAGACCTTGTCGCCAAGGTGCCACGAACGGATGGGTTTTACGTTCTGCAGACGGAGAGCGCGGAAGGGCACGCTGGGGCGATAGAGGCAGGAGCGGAAGCTGCATTATCACCGAACGCCAAGACACCATCCATGCCGCTTGCTGTGGTGGCAAAAGACGCGGGAGTAGCAACTGCGAAGCTGTGGTACAGACGCCTTGGGCACGTGGCCGACAGCGCCGTATACGTCATGTAGGAGCAAAAGCTTGTACGCGGGCTGGAAGGGTGTGAGCTGAAGGGTGGATGCAATGCTGGGTGTGAGGCTTGCCTGCAAGGCAAGGCAAAGCGGAAACGCTTCTCCAAAAATGGTCGCAGAGCAGAGGGCATACTCGACCTCGTCCACAGCGACGTGTGTGCCCCCATGCGCACCACGTCCAACGGCGGCTCGAAGTACCTCCTCACCTTCATCGATGATTACTCTCGGAAGGTGTGGGTGTACTTCCTCAAAACCAAGGGAGAGGTACTGGAGCGCCTGCAAGAGTTTGTCGCCATGATGAGCGACAAACCGGGCGGAAGGTCAAGGCCCTGCGGAGCGACAATGGCGGAGAGTACAAGGGGTGCAAGCCGTGGCTTCGGGCACACGGTATTGTCCACCCACGTACTACCCCCTTACACACCGCAAAGCAACGGCGTGGCCGAGCACATGAACCAGACCATTCTGGCCATGACGCGAATCATGCTGTTCGACTCAAAACTCCCTCCTCGCTTCTGGGCGGAAGCAGCACACACTACATGCTACCTCATCAACCTCATGCCTGCTACAGCACTGTGCAGCAAGGGGACAGAAAAGGAGCAAAGTGTAGAACGCATGACGCCGCAGGAGGCGTGGTCGGGAAGGAAGCCGGATGCCTCTCACCTAAAGGCATGCGGCTACACGGCTTGGGCCAAAGTCCAGGACGGGCATGGAGCAGGGAAGTTAGATGCACGTGCGCGCAAGTGCGTGATGATCGACTATGAGGCCGCGCACAAGGCGTACAGGCTGTGGGACCAGGCAGTAGGGAGAGTCATCACCTCTAGAGATGTGACCTACCAGGAAGAGTCACACGGCAAGGAAGAACTGCTGGACCCAGAGAACTCTCCAAAATAGGGAGAGTGGATCGTGCTGCTGGAGGCGGGTGACACACCCCCGCCTAACTGGCATGGGACACCAGTGGCCGTAGACAGCGAGAGTGCCAATTCAGGGAGAGCGACCGCTCAGGATGAAGCGGAGTTGACATGTGACACCGCTTCGGAGACATCCGAGGCCTCCTCGGAGGCCAGTGGCTCTTCCCTCCCAGCAACCCCTTCTGGGGAAGCACAGCAGCAGTAGCAGCACAAGTAGCCAGCACCAGCACCACTGCGGGGTAGTGAGCGCCAAGCAAAGCCTGCGAGGCAGTACGACGGAGGGAAGGCCGAGTGGACTGGCCTGAGCTGGTCGTGCCTTGTGCAGGGAGAGCCGGCTACCATTGCCGAGGCTCTCTCGCGGCCGGACGCCGCTAAGTGGAAGGAGGCGATGGAGAGGGAGCTCGCCTCCATCAAAGAGAACGGAACGTGGGAGCTGGTGGACAGACCACCAAACGCACACGTGGTGGGCGTGAAGTGGGTCTTACGCATCAAACGCAAGCAAGACAATAGCATCGACAAGTACAAGGCAAGGATCGTTGCAAAGGGGTTCTTGCAGAGAGCAGGGTCTGAGTACGACGAGACCTACTCTCCTGTCGCGTCTTTCCGCTCCATCCGCACCTTGCTGGCTGTCGCTGCGGCGTGCAACATGGAAATCCACCAGATGGATGTCAAGACCGCCATCCTCTACGAGAAGCTTGACAAGGAGATACTAATGGAGGTGCCCGAGGGTGTCAAGGCAAAACCCGGGCAGGTGTGTTGCCTCATCAAGGCGCTCTACGGGCTGAAACAGGCCCCAAGGATCTGGTACAAGGAGATGGACAGCTTCATGGCTGGCCTAAGCTTCTTGCACTGCCACAACGACCCCAGCGTGTATGTGCGTGCGGATGACCAGGGGTTGTTGCTGGTAGCGCTGTACGTGGATGACCTGATTCTGGCCTCCACCTCCATGAAGGCCCTCGAGNCTCTACGGGAAGCTTGACAAGGAGATACTAATGGAGGTGCCCGAGGGTGTCAAGGCAAAACCCGGGCAGGTGTGTTGCCTCATCAAGGCGCTCTACGGGCTGAAACAGGCCCCAAGGATCTGGTACAAGGAGATGGACAGCTTCATGGCTGGCCTAAGCTTCTTGCACTGCCACAACGACCCCAGCGTGTATGTGCGTGCGGATGACCAGGGGTTGTTGCTGGTAGCGCTGTACGTGGATGACCTGATTCTGGCCTCCACCTCCATGAAGGCCCTCGAGGCCCTCAAGGAGAAGTTGCATGGGCGGTTTCAGATGAAGGACATGGGCGAGCTCGAGTAGTACTTGGGCATTGCTATACATCGCAACCGAGCTGCAGGCACCATCGAGCTCAACCAGACGAAGTACATCTCAGAGGTGCTTCGGCACTATGGCATGAAAGACGCCAAACCCTTCAGCACTCCTCTCCCCACGAAATGCAATCTCACCTCCGCCCACTCCCCCAGCACGGAAGCCGAGCGCCGCAAAATACAGGATGTGCCATACCAGTCTGCGGTGGGTAGCATCATGTACGCCATGGTTGGCACGCGGCCGGACATCTCCTTTGTTGTGGGGCTAGTTAGTCGGTTCGTGGCCAACCCTGGCCACTCCACTGGCAGGTTGTGAAGCGCATTTTGTGCTATCTCATCAAGACACGGCACATGGGGCTACAGGATGGCGGCCTTCAAGGAACAGACCCTATTCGCCTCAAGTGCTACACCGACGCAGATTTTGGAGGCAACGTGGATGATAGGAAGTCCAACTCAGGCTTTGTGTGGCCTGTGAACGGTGGTGCTGTGTTGTGGGCCAGCCGCAAGCAAGACTGTGTCTCCATCTCAACCGCAGAAGCTGAGTACGTGGCGCTGTCTGAGGTGTGCAAGGAGACGTAGTGGCTATGCAGCTTGCTCGCTGAGATGCACGCACCACAAAAAGAGGCCACGGTCGTCCACGTCGACAACCAGAGCGCGATGGACATCGCGTTCAAGGACACTCTCTCCAGGCGGACAAAGCACATCGACATCCGCTATCACTACACGCGCGACCTCATCGCCAAGGGAGTGGTGGATCTGCAATACATCGCGGCCAAGCAGATGCTCGCGGACTTCCTGACAAAGCGGCTGGACAGTGACCCGCACATGGCAGGGGCACTGGGCATCGGGTTGGTGAGCGCAGCAGAAGAGGGCTGAACGGGCGGCCTACTTCACAGGTGGCTGACATTGCTGGGCCGATGGCCGCAGCAGGAATCTAGCCGCAGATGGACGCAGGTGCAAGGGAGAGTTTGTTATGTTCTATGTATGCCCTTGGTCCAGTCAGCGGAAGATTTAGACTGGGTATGCACTATGCTTGTAGCGAAAGTCCCCCAGCGACATGCAAGAGAGGCTGAGAGAGACAAGGCATGCACTTCTCATCCTTGTGGAGTAAGTCCCCTTGGTCTACTCTTGGTAGTGTACCTGGTGCATGCTCCTTAGGACAACTTCCTATAGCCTAGTGGGTGAAGGTTCTGTCTCGCAAGCAAGAGGTCCGGGGTCAAACCCTCCCCGGGTTTTCTTTGTGACTAAAAAATTTTCTTTGTGACTAAAAAGGGCCAAGGAAGCTTCCTAGAAGCCTCTAAGGTCCAAGGTGGATCAAGCGCCACTTGACGGTCACAGAGGGTGCCATGTCATCAAAGCTGATGACACTGTCTAGGGTAGCCTTGGGGGGAGGTCCCTCCAAGGAGCCACTGGGAGCACTGACCAGAGACTATACAAGGCCTGTCATTTGCATGTGATTGTATCATCATCTCTTACTCTTGAGACTTGGGAGAAAAATAATCCCTTGTTGGCCACCAAGAAAGAGGGTAAAGAACAAGTGCAAGTGCACACTTTGGTGTGTAGCATTGCCAGTTGGGTGAGAGTTTGGAACACTCTCCGGCCACGGTTGGGACAAGCTGAGTGAACCTTTCAGTGTGGAAACACCACTCCGTGGGTGATCTCTACCTTGGTTGAAATACCAAGGGCGGTCGGCGGTTTGCCTGTCGGCGCCGTTTACTCCAGACCGTGGCCAAGTGCGGAATGACATATTTGGTCCCAACCAAGAGCATGCACACATGTTAAACGCCTCAAAGGAAGCACAAAAAATGCATCGTGAAAAACTTGCCAACAAATAGATAGAAGTAGAACCCAAAGGAAGTCGATGACACATAATCCATCCAAATGTGCACTTCATTGATAGCCAATTAATTTTCTCAGAATAACATATCCATAAGTGGGACGATAAATTCTTGATAAAAATCCAAAATTTGAAGGTTTTTTATGGAATAGGAACTTGAAGTAACATTCCATCTCTCTTCCTTGCTTTGCATTGAAGTCTTCATACACTCTGCCATGTCATGGAGAGGAACTATGTTAAAGATATGTTTTTACCCCAAGTCCTAGTTTCAGAGTATGATTAGAACAAGAAAGAACTAAAAAAATCAAATAGTTCCTGTGAAATTTCATTCCTCTCATCGAGAAAGAATTTTGATATGAAAAGGAATTGGCCATAGTTTGGGGTATAACATAAGATCATAGATAGTGGGGTGCTATTTTTGCATGCAATTCAATGAGGCATCAGATTTTAGAGCTTCATTTTCTCATGTTGCCTTATGGGAGCTCCATATTTGCATGCTCAATCTAGGGGGAGGCCACATATGGGAGGTACAAGAAAGGAAAGGGGGGCCAATTTTTTTACTTTTCTTAAGCATGTTCCAATTTATATATTTTAGTTTGACAATAGGCCAAAAGTTAAGTTACTCTTCAGTAGATCTAGGAAGAAGGATATGGTCTGTCATCATTTTGTTTACGTGTGCAATATCTCATTCAAAAAGTATGTTCTTCATAATAGGAATTTTTTGATAAATATACAGAGGTAATTTCTACATCTAATTTTTCTTTTTGAATCCTCTTACAGTCATACCCATGTTTAATATTGCCTTCCATGTACAAGATACCCTATTATCCTTGAAAAGTGCATGCTTATTTCTATCCTCAATAAGGAATGCATGAAATTTATACTCTTTTTGTTATACACATGAAAAAATTCCCTTCACACTCATAAATGTGTTGAGTAAAAATCTTCAAACTTCACGACCTTAGTGAAATGAGAAATCAACCTTAGAATGTTGAAAAGGCTTTGGTTAATAAAAACAAGAAAGGGAGTGTAAATCCCAGCAATTCTTATGAAAACATGAATTTTTATTGTTGATATTAACAATGAGGGTGATCAACCATGTGGGTACTTTCTCAAAATGGTCATCAACTTACCAATACATAATTTATTTTAAATAAAAGAAATGAATATTTAAATTGAAACAAAAATCTATCCCACACATACAAGTATACTAGAAATTTATAGGATGACAGACGTAAAGCTTATACCAAATGAAGCATGGCAATGAATATGGAAAGATAGGAAACAATTATGTCATTTTCTGTAAATTTTGTAATACATTTTGATTATGAGGAAAAGAATAGGAAGAAATAATGTTGTGAAATTTTTAGCGTTAGATTCCTTCAAAGACTTTGGATTTAACATTCTATGATTTTTTTGGGAAGTCTCATATTGAAAACGTCTCCTTTGATCTTCTATTTCAATTTGAATTCTAATAAAATCATACGTGTAATAATGTTTCAATGTTTATGTAATCCAACCAAAAATGATAAGAAAAAATACGTCAAAGGCTTTTAATCAACATTATCATCATGAAAACATTCTTCAATGAATATGGACCCTTCAAGATCAGGGAATGGCATAATTTTAATACGGTTATAAAAAATTATTGCATATTTTTTAATGTAAAAACTAAAATGTTATATTTTAGTTGAAAATGAATAGATTTTCATTTAAAACATAGTTTTACATGAAATCTTGAAAAAAACTCCCATATAGCTATTTCAAAAACCAAACTTCCCCCATCCCTCTTGTATTGAAAATCCAAAGTGCAAACTTATGCACAGTGAAGTGTTTGCACCATGAGCTATCTGAAAGAGACAAAAAATCCCACGATTAGTCCAATGACCTGTTTCAACAACACATGTTTGAGGGAAAACAATGACACATTTTAATGTCTAAAATTTTTCTTAGTTGAATGGCATCAATGTCTAAGCATGCAACCCTTATCATCATTGACTACATATTCTTATTGAGTAACCATGTGGGACAAATGAAAAATTATATACAAGCATGACAACAATAATTAGACTCCACCATGCTTCGCACCAACTTCACCTTTATGGGAGCCGTTAAGAAAATGAGAACCAACTAATGAGCAATTGGCAATGGAAATTTCACACTAAATATGACATAAGATTGGGTTTTGTCAGTTACTTTTCAAAGGAATCTTTTTCAACTTTTACAAAGAGATGTTCGAAATCCAACCATCTCCTTTCTGTCTTGTCAACATAAAATCCGTTGACCTAGAGTTTGTTTATAATAAACTAGGTTGAATGAATTTCTTAGGTAAACTCAAAGTCTTGGTTATCCTCAAACCTATTTGAAAATGTTATGCTATATTTTTGGAATCAAAATATTGTTTTGGGTGCCACCATTAGTTGTCACATGTTTTGAATGGGCATCCAAAATTTAACGTCTGTGAATATGAAGTTTTCACATTAAAAGGACTCGTTACAAAATCAGGGAGAAAGGACAATCGGAAGATGTGACCTCATGTAAGAATTACAGTGAAACTAGGCACCTCATATAGTTCTATCCAAATTCCAACGATTATGCATGTGGATATTACGTGGAAATTTCTATAGAGTGAATTATTATAGGTAGATTGTTGATGTTTCATTTTATAGAACCTTATTTTTCATTTTTTATATCTTACCAAAAGAAATTGCACCTTAATAACAAACGGGACTCATTTTTTAAAATAAGTATTCATAATTTGGGGAGGAATTGTTTTGAAATTTGGGGTTTAAGATTCTAAGAAACTACAACATTATCATCTCAATCATTTTCTCTGTAATTTTTTGGCCTTTAAATGTCAGGTGTTTGTAAGGAAATGCTTACAAGATAAACTTCACACAACCGGTATGAAATAGAGTGTCCTTTGTGTGGTAGTGTTGATATGGTCTCAAGACTTAATGAGGACCAAAAGTTAGACTGTAGGGAGATGGGAGTGTCTTTCTCTTGTCCCATTATTTCCCCTCCTTCCTTCCTCCTCCTTGCCAAGTCTTGTATTGACCATACATATGTAATCACCTATGAAGAGATACTTTAAAAATAATAATCAATATTCTTAGATTCATATGTGTTAAAACCATGAAAGTAACTTCATTTTCCAAGAAGTGGTATGTTGTTTATGGGACATGAAAATGGGAGTAGGCGTTACCTTAGTTGTCATGCAAATTGTAAGCAGGGGTATGGGAGTGTCTAATATTTTGTCATTGTCGCACCTATGCTTTATCTTTATATATTTTTGCGGAAGAAATTATTTAGGTACCCTTAGTTTGGCAACCTTGCCAAACCTGGTATCTTTGGAAATTGTATCATAATAGGCCTTGCTTTCCATTTTGGATTACCAGAAGCCCCATCTCAACGTTTCATCATAAGAAATCCGAGTGATGGGCCACGAGCTACATTGAGACATTACAATTTACATCGACATGAGGCATATGTTGTAATGTTACAATGGACACCCAATGTTTTCCATGGTGTTTTAGTATTCCATGTATTTCTTTGAACACATCATATGTTTCAAGTGGAAGAGCATCCTATTGTTAGTTATCATTTTTCCATTGCTTCCTTGTCTGATCTTGAAAATTTCCCCTAACCTAAAACAACGTTGAACAATATAGAATTTTTTTTGTATTGCAACCGTTTGTACCTCCCACAGCAAATGGAAACGAAGGCTTGTCAAAGCTTTCCCCCCTCCCCACTTCCCAACCCCCCTTGAAGTTTTTATTGGATAGACATTTTTATCATCGTTTTTAATAACACCAAATTTTTACATTGAGCAATGCCCCTCAATTTGTGAAACAAAAATGTTTGGACAATGACCATGTACCATTCTCTTACGTACTAGATGTACATGAGTCTCTGATCTTTGGAAGTGGGCATTTATGTCGTTACATAAGTAGCCCACAACATGGCAAAGATCGCGACATTCACTCAGAACGTCAAGAGAAAACCGACCAACTCTCTTACCTTGAGTGGATATTCCCGAACCTTCTCACAAATTGGACCACTCTCACCAACGTATGAACAGAAGCATCACCACCTTCCAATTGACTTTTTCTTGCACCAAGACGAATCTAGATGTACAAAGATGCATCTCGCATCTTTATTGTCGATTCTCAAAGACCCTAAACTTCTCGGAGGACATTCTCCAATTCAACCACTCACAATGCGACTCTGCACACGTTGCTTGACAATGGACCCAACGCACCCAACTATACCTCATTCAAAAATCACCCCTTGAATGTATATGTTTGATAATTTAGACACTTGACATCAAATTACAGTTATTGATAATCATAAATAGCTCAAGTTTCCCAAATAATAAATCATGTTTTGCCTTGCAATTTTTACTTGTTTACCATCCATGTTACGTTTGGCGTAACAGTATGTATCAAAGCGTAGTGGTGCTCGAGATGCGTTCGACTAGTTTAACCATCTGGAGGACAAACTCACACAAGTTGTCAATGCATCTCACTTGTCAATGATTTGCAGACTATGCGACTATGATGTGACATATGCATGCGCGATCAACGACCAACATCGATTCTTCAACAACAACATTTAGCAATGGAGGAGTAGAATTTGCCGATGCACGTGAACCCCGAAGCTATGGCAAATGCTAGCGTGGTAGGATTTGCAATAGCTAGGATCACACGTATGGCTTTAGTATCCGATCTGGTCACGAATGTAATGGCGTTGCACCATCCACCCCAACCAATTGCCTCGACCACCACAACAAGAACAATAAGTGGAATTGGACAAGAAGTGCAGATTAACAAGGAACTCGCAAATGGGATTTGCGCACTCGAGGAAACGAACAACCACCTGCACTAACAACTTAACGTCAAAATGGAGGCTCTTTGCAACGCTAGTGTGCGTGAAGCGGTGCTCATCAACATAAATTTTCAACACTCGACAAACCCATAATTTTTCTAGCTCCACTAGAACCGTTTGATCCAACAAATCCAAAAAGACAAATGCTTTCCATGTGTTTGATAAAATTGAAGGTGTACATCACTGTTGCTTGGGTTAGCGATGATTAAAAGAAGATTGACCTTGCGGCCGCACCTTTGCGTGGCAACGTGTTAATTTGGTGGTCTAATGCTAAGACCATCCAATGGTAGTAGGAGACCAGTGGGTCCTAATGGACGGCTTACCACACTCGTGTCACATTCTTGTCTACAGGCATTCTACCTCTGTAGAAGATGAACGCATAATGGGAAGACGAGACGATGCCATGAAGTTATTATAATCAAGTTCGGCATGCAATGCTCGTGCGCTTTGGATGACTGAATGAGAACTATAATGCATGGTAGAAGCTTCAACAACTATGTTAGCAATCAAGCATGTGGGAGTAGAAGCGAGGATTCCGCGAGATCATTCTTAAAGCAGAAATCGCCCCAGATGAACTCTATTGTCAAGCAAAATACTCGGCATGCAATTGTTATCTTTGACATCTAGAACCAATTACAACAGATGATTGCACGAATTCATAGGATAGAAAAAATTGAATACAATGCTTGGATACACAAATCATATGATAGTTAACCTCTTAACCCGAATCATCATGGAAATGGAAAAAAACCATTCGGCGGACTCCTCCACTCTTATGGAAGTGAAAACTGTCAACCACAGAGATATGCAAACTAACTACAACTGCAAAAACATTGGGCATATTGCTTGAAATTGTCGGAGAAAGAGCCATACAAAAAAGAGGGAAAATAAAATAATGAGGTCAGAAATGATACAAGGCAGGATTAAAAGGCACAACTCATGTCCGTGAGGAGCAATATGCGCTAAAAGACTGCCCATATGAAGAGCTTACATCGTTTAAGAGGGGTTTTTTAGATTACAAAGTTTGTGGAGGGGTACGAGGACTAGATATTGGAAATTCTACTAAGTGTAGCCTTGAGGATTGGCATTACAAGATGATACCAGCAGTATTGGATGGAGGTGCCTCACACAACTTTGTAAGCAATGACATGGTTTGGAAGCTAGGTCTGCAGTTAAAAGCAAGGGTTTTCGAAGCAAAAACTGTGAATGGAATACTATAGATTCGTGGACTCTAAGAACCACTACAATTATTAATCGGAAATCTATGGGATGTATTGGTCTAAACGTTTTCTCCAATGAGCTATCACGAAATCATCCTCCGGTAAGATTTCCTATACTAACACAATCCAAAGGTTGAGTAGAATAGCAAGGACATGTACATGATGATCAACGACACTAAATAACAACTTTCATGTGCAGGATGGAAGCAAACACTGGAAGAAGCAGAGGTGGAAGCTTTAGAGGAAACCTCGAAAGCCAAAAAGTGATGACTTGTGCAGTGGATACCGCTTAACGTGGCAAAGGGATGTATACGGCGAGGGGCTCATGCGTGGTTTGTACATCTTCAACCAATGAAAGAATATAAAACGGCAGCATCTAACTCATCATCATCCTCATTAGCCTCATAGGCGTCAACAAAGTTCTTCATGGTAATCGAAGAGTTTACACCCCTCATCCAGGAGTTTGCAATCATCTCCTTTGACGAGTTCTTGAAGATTCTACCTCCTTAGCGAGACATTGAGCATCGCATCATACTAAACCTTGGTAATAAACCTTTGTTTTGAGGGGCCTATTGGATGAGCAATCATGAGGTGATTCGGTTGAAAAGCCATCTCGACAAGATGTTTGGTCATGGGTTCATCTGCTCATGAACTTCACCATACATCACACCAATACCATTTGTAAGTAAGGAAACTGGCAAGATGCGTGTGTGCTTCAATTATCAGACATCAAGAACCACTAGCATCTTCCTTGAGCTGATGAACGTTTTGACGAACTCCACGGGGCTGAAAACGTTAGGAAAATTGATTTATGTAGCAGATACCACCAAATACTTGTGGCAGACGCCGACATCAAGAAGACGACATACCAAACCTAAAATGGGGGCTTGGATTTCAATGTCAATTTGTCTAGACTCAGAAACTACCTTGTGACGTCCATGAAAACAATATACAATGTCTTCCATCCATACCTGGTTGATTTTGTTGTTATGCTACACATCAAAATTCTGGTGTTCAACTGCACCTAAGAAATGCACAATTGACACCTTAAAAAAGTCCTTCAAGTTTTAGGAAGAGATTTGTTTTTGAAAAACTCTCTAAACACGACTTTGGTTGTTGTCAAATGGAGGTTTTGTATTAAGTCATCAACAACAGACATATCAGAATGGATTAAAAGAATTTGCATCAATCCTTGATTGGCCGAAGTTGACGAATGTTTGAGAATTTCAAGTTTTTCTCGGAATTTTTAATGATATCTATAGTTTGTTCTGGACAACTTCCAAGTGTCAGTGTCTCTTTTTAACCTCACTCAAAAACAAAATGAGGGGTGATGGGTAGACTCCGAACAAGAAGCATTCACTGCTTTGCTGAATGCTCTGACCTTGGCGCTAGCCATATAATTAGTCGATCCAACGGTCGACGTTGTCATGGCCATAGATTCATTGAATCAAGCCAATCTTACAATTATTTTGCAAGGCCATGGCAACGGTGAACAATCGATTACCTGCATGTCCAGACAACTACGAAACTCAACTCTGTACAACACAACAAGGAGATGGTCACGGTCGTGCACACATTCAAGACGTGTTGATGCTATCTTGAGTGTCGCCGATGTATCTTACGTACCGACCACCACACGTAGAAATACTTGAAGACAAACCCAAATTTCATTCAATGTCAAACACGATGGATGGAGTTTCTTGAATATGCGTAATTACAAGACTAAGGACCAGACAAGAAAATCAACCTGGTAGACGCACTCTACTGTCGACCAAATTTTATCACTGGCATTGAATTGCTAAAACTATAACGAGCCCCATACCTCAAGAAATTATTTGCACAAGGCTAAGACCAACACATCCACTATGATAAAAGAAGTTATGGGTCAACGCACTATACTAGGGCCGATTTTTCACTCATCAAGTGGTTGTTCCTTCCCACGACAAACTTTGTTGTATGGTACTCAAAGAGTGCCATGGCACTTTACCAAGTGGACACTTCGGAGAGAACAAGATGCTTAAGAAGCTGGCAAAACACTATTGGTGGGACAATATGCAATGCAATGTGGCCAACTTCTAAAAAATGTGAGACACTTGTCTTCGACAAAAATCGCGTGGCATGAGGCCACCCTGACTTCTGTAACCACTCCCTGTTCCAACAGAATCATGGTCACACATTTCCATGGACTTCGTCCCAAGATCACCGGTCACATCCGAGGGATATGATGCAATCCTTGTGGTTGTCGACAGGCTTTCCAGAATGTCAAACATCATTAGAAAATGACCACCGTCAACGCCAAGGGAAGAGCACGGCTGTTTGTAGACAACATCATCTGGCTACACGGCATAGCATGAACCATCACAAGCAATAGAGAAGATTGATTCACCTTCCATTTTGGCTCAAATTGATTACTTGTTATGGCAGGAGACTTTAGCTTTCAACGATGTTTCCTCCTCAAATTGATTATCAAGCCGACCGGACAAAAAAATCGCTCAAACAATTCTCCGAACACTATGCAAACCTCACGGGACGAATTGGGCACAAAAAATCCAAACCACCAAAATCACATAGGATTCCACCATTTCAAGTAAAACAAGTAAAGATCCATTTGAAGTGGTGTACGGAAAACTTCCCGCCACATGAGCCAGATTACGAAGTCGTAGCAATATTTTTGGGGTCGAGGTTCAATTACGAGGCTTCACCACCACTTGGAAGGAAACACGGAAAACCTTCAGAAAGACATAGGAAACGATGAAGCGAGCAGCTGACGGACATCGTAGCGATGACATCTTTGCCATTGGTGACAAGGTCTTCCTTAGCTGGGCAAGCATCAAGCTCTACAAATCCGACTATTTGAATCTCAAACCTTGATGGTTGGGACTATCTGAGATCGAGCGCATGGAAACTTCTATGGTTACAGGACTGAAACTCCTCGACACTATGCAATTTCATCCGGTGTCATATTTTTGCAAATTGAAGCACGACCGAGACCCTGGAGAGAACCTCCCGGACAGAGATGTCCCTCTTTTGCCTCCCGCTCAAGTGGAGGAAGACATGGAATACGTCATCGAGAACATATTCAGCCGTTGATGATGAGGGAAACGCAGAATATCTCGTTAAGTGCTACGGCTACAACACAGTGCACAACAGTTGGGAACCTAATGGAAACCTTGGAGAGGTCGATCTTCTGATTGACGGCTACTTTCGCCGTCACTGGGCCACATCAATACGCGCGTCGAGACTTCACGGTTGAAAGGTTGGAACTGTTACATACTAGGCGTACACAAGTCCCTGATACTTCCATGTGGGAATTTGTTTTGTTACATAAACAACCCATCGTGTCGCAAAGACCGCGATATTCACTCCAATGGTTGAGGGCAAACGGAGGAATTGTCCCACCCTCACTGGATATTCTTGAACCTTCAGATAGTTTTGACCACTCTCGTGAACCTACAAACAGAAGTATCACGACCATTGAGTTGAATTCTCAAGGCATCAGGACGAATAAGGATCTTAAAGATGCATCTCGCATCTTCACCATCGATTGTCAAAGACCACCAAATTCTCGGCGGACTTTCTTGAATCTGACGACTCATAACGTGACTCTGCACGTGTCGCTCGACAATCGACCCGAGGACCTCGACTATGCCTCATTCGTTACCTCGCATTTGTACATGTATGTTCGATCATTTGGACACTTGTCATTGAAGCAAACCTATCGCTTATTGTAAGTTGCTCAAGTGTCCCAAATTCTTGATCATGTTTTTACCGCGTAAATTCTACCTGTTCATCATCTACGCTCTGTTTGGCATAACACACTTGGGGCATCTCTGTACAGACACTCTGTCTGCGGGGCGTCCCAACGTCAAATGTTTTATGTCAGTTCAAGTTCTGTCAAAAACTGAAACACGGGTTAAATTGAGGACAAAATCTTTAGCAGGTTGTGCATATTTCTTTCCAACGTCCGGAACGTGGTACTTTATAACTTGGCCGTTTAACTGCTTAATTTTATACCGTGGAAAACCGCCTTTATGGAGTCTCCTTTGTTTTCACCTGCCTTAAATACGCCTCTCCGCCAATCCTACTACCATTGTCGGCCCGACTGTAGCAGCAGCCTCCCCCACCCCCGCCGCCACGCTGGCTGTTGCGGCGTCAGACGCGGCACGGAGCGCAATCGAGAACCCAACCGCTTTGCTATTGGCCTGCCGCCATTCCATCCACTAGCGCCCTCTCTCTCCCTCCCCCCCCTGCAGGCCACCCGCACTTGCCACACCGGACGAGTGCCTCGCGAGCAATCTCGAGTTGTCGCCTTTTGTGCGTTTGGTAGTGCCGAACTTGTCGGCAAGTTAGATGGCACTGACGTTGAAGGACTCCGTCTCCTATTCCGACCCTCACTCTGATTGCCACCGTGTTTGCTCTGTTTGGTCCCCCGAGCGAGCAGCGGCGTTGAGACCCGAGGCACCGCTGGCCCACTGACGACTGGCACCGCGTGAAGCCCTGTCTCACCCTAAGGCGTAGGTAGTTGGCGGTGATGGCGCGAGTACGTAGCGTGTCCGCGACGGTGCTTGGTAGGGGGCAGGAGCTGACTGGACGTGACTGATGCTGACCGGCCGGCGCACACACGCAGACGCGACACACGCGGCACAACGCACAACGCACCACGCACACGCACGCCTCGCGACGCAGAGTTGTACCGCTTGTTGGTGGCGGTGTGCTTCCTACAGCCGCCATCCGCACCCACGTCTGCATCCATCCATACCCTAGTTTTCAGGTCGAGCAGCTGAACCATAGGGCTGTGTCTTGGGGGGCTTGCATGGTCCACACCCGTCCGGATCCATGGCGACGTCCCCCTCCGACCACTCGCAAGCCCGGCGAGGCCACGCCATTGGTGTCGCCCAGCGCCGCCCCGCCGCCGTCGCTGCCGCCGCAGGAGGAGGAGGGGCGTGCAACGGCGCAGTGGATTTCCACGGCAGTGGCTTCTCCAGTCCCCCTCCTGCTGCTGTTGGAGCTGTCTGCGCGGCGTGCGGGAGCGTAGTGGGGAGAGGAGGAGGAGGAGGAGGAGGAGGAGGAGGAGCAGCGGGCGGTGTTTCGGGTGCAGGAGCCAGGTCCAGCAGCAGCAGCTCTACTGCGGCAGCAGTTCTGGCTGCTGCGGCGTTCCTTCTCCTTGCTTCTCTGCACGTTGTGGAGCGTGGCCAGCTGTCGCGGATTCTTGTCAGAAACGGAGACGGCCGCTGCTGGCACAGGCGGTGTAGCAGCAGCAGCAGCTCCGGCGCAGTAGGCGCAGCAGCAGGCCATGACGGGCCTCCGGATAAACGAGAGCTTGTTGGAAGCGCGGTACCCATGGCACAAAATTTTCCGCCGCCTCATTCGTCTTCTTCTCCCTCCTCCACCTCCTCCTCTTATGGCCGTCTGACAACGACGCTGTACGCATCCGCCACGTCGACCCGCGGCAGCAGCAACAGCAGCAGCAACAGTACCCGAGGCGGAGCAGCGGCCACCACTAGTCTTCCCACGAAGGCGAGCAAAATGTCTTGTTTCGGCTCTTTTTTTGGGCTTCTTTTCCCTCTCTCCCTGGGGTAGGGGGGGGGCGCTCTAGTCTCTTGCGGTGCACTTGGTGGTGGTGGGGAGAGAGAGAGAGAGGTGAGGAAGACTGCTTGAAACTCTTTTGCATCGTGCGGAATGGCTTGTGAGGAGAGATCTAGGGAAGAAGAGCCGAGGGTGGGATGGGTTGGCGGGATGGGTTGGCGGGATGGGCAATGCGCGCGAAACGTGCTGCAAAGGGCTGGAAAAGAAAAAAAAGATCGCCCTGGTCCTGCGAACGCCTTCCAACACTTGGCTGTCAACAAGACTAATTTTGCGGAGCAGTGCAGGTGTTGATGTGAAGGGGTTGTTTGGTCACGCAGACTGAAAACATCTGAACTTTTTGAGTCGCTTTGCAATGCGTCCTGACACTTCAAGTTCCAGCGTTGAAAATTTCAACGCTTTGCTGGACTCTAAGACATTTAAGAGATTTTTTGAGTGCTGAAAGCGTGAGAAGTTTTGCGTGCCTCAACGAGCGAGAGGAGACTGGGGAGCTGACAGCGAGTTCATACCGTCGTGCAGCGCAGTGACTTGTTCCCGCAGTTTCTGGTCGTGGGGTTCGGCGCGGTTGCTGCCGCACAAGCACACCACACGTTTTTTTTCCTTTTTTTTTTTCTTTTTCTTTTCTGTTTTCTGTGTTTGCTTGAGAAGACGAAGAACAAGTGAACCTTTTTGAACCCAAGTCACTGCAGAAGACACACATATTGTTTTGTGCTCTGCGGAATGTCGGATTCTCTCCTTGACATGTCGCGCTAGCCTGCGCCATGTTGTGGAGTGTTGAGAGGAGAGAGGGTGTGGCTTGCTTGGCGCGGAAGCGCCTGTTTCCTGGAAGGTGAAGTAATGAAGTGGACGAAAGGAATAAAGTGGACGATAGGAATGAAGTGGATGATAGAAATCTGTGGCAGGCCAACACTGCTGTCTTGTTGCTGTTGCCATTGCCATTGCCATGGCCATCGCCGTCGTCGTCGCTGTCGCTGTCGCCATTGCCGCCGCCCTCGCCGTCACCGTCATCATCACCGTCGCCATCGCCATAGCTGTCGCCATCACTTTCGCCGTCCCTGTTGCCATCGCCATAGCCGTCGCTGTGCACATCGCCATCGCCCCCGCTGTCGCACTTGTTGCCATCTCTGTCGCTGTCGCCGTCGGCACCCCAGGCTCTTGCGATGGCCATCGCCATTGCCAT